>JBBPQD010000099.1:0-20677 GCA_038092355.1 Caloboletus inedulis
GCGCTCGCAGCGCTGGCACCCTCGCATCATAGTGCTCGCTCGTGCCCGAAACGGGGGGTACATTCATAGAGCCCGCGTCTTTACCAGCAGCTGCCGCGGCGGCTAAACGACGTTTCCTGTCCAATAGGATAGCTTCAAGAGAGGGTGCTGGAGAGGCGGACCGCGACACAGCAGGACTCGTGGGGGTGACTCGTGGGGAGCCGATACCGGAACTACTGACGGGGCGCTTCTTCACAGGCGTAGACCGAAACATGCCATCAGAGGGGTTTCCAGATGTCGAGACAACACCGGATTCTCGAGAGATTTCCCCTTTGGCTTCGGGTTCGTCGGGGTTGGTTATGGTTATTTCGGGGCTGCCAAGGACGGTTGCTGGCGCAGTCGGGGTAACAGCGTCAGGCTCTTCGGGTGTGTTTGGCTGAGGTGCTTGACTAGGCGCAGACAAGATGGATGGGGGTCTGCTGCTGATGCGAGGACTCGGAGGAGCGCTGATCGAACGTAGGAAGCTTAGACCACGGGTGTTCAGTGAGCGGAGAACAGAACTTGTCGTGGCGGAGACATCGTAAATCTGAGGTGTGACACCGGGAAATGTTTCAACTCCGTTAGTATCAACATGGTCGGATGGAACGAAGGACGATATAGTTCCGTTAGCAACTTCGAAATCGAATTCATCATATATTTCTTCACCAATCAACTCTAAAGGATGGATGTCAGAATTCGTAGGCATGAAAACAGAAGTCATACGCGACCTTCAAGTACGTCCTCGAGAGTGATGATACCAAGTGGCATAATCGCGGGATCGATACCCTGCAAAAAGTCTTTGGCACCTTTCTTGGTCAAAAGAGCGTCAGCGGGCATGTTTTGTTCCAATCCAGTCCCGGGTTTCGGTAACCTTATCTTCTGCTTATCTTTGGTGTTACCGTCTGTTTCCATTACTTCTACCGGCTCCCCTGCTTCAAGGTCTGTCTTTCGACGTTGACGCGCCCGTCTGGATCTGACACCATTCCTGGCGGTGATGGATGGTCCTTGGCCTCCTTTCTCTGCATCGTTCAGCTCTGTGGTAGAATCGCCTCGCATCGTTGCCTTTATTTCGAGCTTGTCAACCCAGGAGACACCTTTGGAAGGCTCTCTGTCATCTTCCGCGCGCGCCTCGGGCCTAGAATCAGATTCCTCGTCATCGCTGGATTCGCTAGAGTCAGTGGAGTCACCAATCCCAACACTCTGACGCAGACGCTGGGTGAGAGTACGCTTCGCGACCTTCTTGACGGAGGTAGCTTTCTCGACGCTGAAACGAGAGACGATGGCCATGTGAGAGCGGCCTTCTTGGAATTTATCGAGGATACCGAGCAGTGATTCGTTGTTTGGAACAAAAGGAACCTTGTTTAAGGGTATCGTGCGCAAAGGGGTTGCATCTAGGTATATTTGGGTCAGAAATATGCACACAAAAGGAGACACGCTTTTACCTTTGGGATCGAGCATTACACACTGGCACTAATGTTAAGTGGGTTGCCGGTGCGGGGAAACGGTAACATACATGTTTGACAAGAAGGATGCCAATAATTTTCTTGACCTTCTCCAGACGATTAGACGAGTCCACAGCGACTTCTACCTCTTGGTACACAGGTACACGACTGTGGCCGGTCAAGCAAATTTTCTTCATCGTGTCATAGTCCAACTTTGAGTCGATTGAAAGCATGAAAACGTTGTCGATGGGCGTCATGGCCTGTCCATGTCGCACATCAGGAGTTGATCAGAGTGGGAAAACAACAGTTATATCACCTGTTTCACCACCTTTTCTTGTAGATCAAGAGTGGCACCGATGATAGTGACAGTATCGGTCTTCAAGTCGCCACCATGCGCAGATATCGATGAATGCATCGCAATTAGCTCTTTGAGCTCTGTGGCAAGGAATTCGATAGTGTCAAGGAGAGGAGTGGCAGGGTACCGACCTGCTCTCCGGTAGATGATACCGTGATGTGGTCCAAGAACGAATTCGAGGAGTTTCGCGACGGGCCAGGCTACCACCCCCTATTAAGTTGCACTTATCAGTGGCTTGCACATTGATCAAGTCATGACGACCCAACGAACCATGAGGTAGATCAAAACACGGGTGAAGCCAGCCATTTTTGCACCCAAGTAAAGGCCATGGCGAGTGCAAAGAGACTGCGGTATGATTTCCGAGAAGCTGTCAAAACAAGAATCAACAACCAGATTTAAGCTGAAGAGGGAATAATGATGAAAGAATCTCGACGTTGGAGATTAGGGGGGAAAGCCGAAGATACAAGATGACGAGTCCAAAACGAGCGGATTCGCACGCTGATATTAAAGACTCGTTTTGATGGACAGCGCATAGCTTACATGACAATAAGGACCGTGCTGACGACAACACTCTGCGCGCCTCCACCCAGAACGGGGGCAGAGATGATGGGCAATGTCTCGTTCACGATCATGTTGGCCAACAGGAGTGTCACCAAAAGGAGGTGACCATTCTTGCGGATGGGCTTGATCTTGGCAGCGTAAAGCTTCTGCTGACTGTGGCGTAGAGGGGTGAATGGAAATGTACAGGATGAGACGTGGCAAGGGGTACTGACGGGGTACCGCTGATGCTTAACACGTTGAGCTGGGTCTCGTCCAAGCTCATGTAGCCTAATGTCAGACCGGCAAAGACACCGGACAACAAGACGAGAACGGGGATGAGACAGGCAAAGATGATGAACTGGAGACTGTGGGGATCCGACGTAGCACGTTTGGCATAAGTGTGCGAGATGGCGGAGGGGCCATTGTTGGCGATGCCAAGTTTACGAGCGATGTTGGGCACATGTTGGGATAATACTGATAAAAGGGCAAGGATGAGGCGAGAGGAGGGTGGGGAATGCAGAGGAGCTGGTACCATTCGAAGGGGAGTGATCAGAGACAAGCGAGGGAACAGCTCAGTACCCTTCAAGTTACTTATATGCCGCGGAAAGCCTGGCATTAAGTAAGTCAGAAGTCAGTTAGGTAAACGCTGTACGATGTTCACAGCCGAACATGACTGAAACAAGTCAACCTGTGACTCGAATCGGTGCCAGTTGAGTCGTCCAGTATGGAGATCGCCGTATTCGAGAGATGCTTTCAAGGACGGAGAATGGACACGGGGAAAGGGCAGGGTAATATCTACTGTCGGTCGGACTCGATTTGATGCTTGTCATATTTGGACGCGACCAGCTTGATGCCTCGAAGCGCCCGTTCTCTCAGCTTCACCATGCTTCTCCAACATCTCGCTAAAGCAAGGCTGCTGCCGCCGTCCAAGTTGTATCCCGGAAAGCGGACACTCGACCGCCCCAGATCTCTCTCAACTCCACCACCTTCGCACCCACGATGGCACAAGTTCGGCAGACGGTCTGCCTACGTCGCAGCAACACTCGGCGCCCTCTGGTTCCTCGACCAGAAATTTAATGCCTCTGCAGTACAGCGCAACTTTCGCACCCTTTGGGCAGTGAGTATACCTTCCCGCACTCGTGTGTCAAATCCACAGCCCAAAAGTGGTTTTGCGACCAGCGTCCCTTCATTCAAGGGTAGCGGCCACTTTTGAACCCGCCATCGATCACGCCTACTCGACGTGTTCGTCATCAAACACATTGCCAGGCCGTGCCGTTCATGTCTTTGACTCTTCAGCCGGGAGGCGAGCTCGTTTTCATTTCACATTGTTTTCCCATAATGTCCCACCTATTTATGTTCACACCTTTTGTCTCAGTGTGCCATGATATCCATAGACTACAAGCTCAACTTTCAGCCTGAAAAGGCAGACCAAATACCGCAACTTCACGCGCGCGTGGCGGATAGAATGTATAATCTCTTCACATCCAACGGTGGTCTCTATATTAAAATAGGTGCGCACATTCACAGACGCAACATCATTCTCTGATGCACTTGTCACCCTATCTTACTTCCAGGCCAGGCCATCGGTGCTAATGCACCGCTGCTGCCACGCCCAATGCAGGACAAATTCGCGCGTCTGTTCGATGACGCACCTCAGATACCCTATCCTGCCATCCTGTCTGTCTTCCAATCCGAATTCAGTTGCCCTCCTGCAGGCCCTAATGGCATCTTTGATGTATTCGAAGAAGAAGCGATCGCGAGTGCCAGCATCGCCCAAGTCCACCGCGCCAGGCTTAAAAGCGGCGAGTGGGTGGCAATCAAAATCCAAAAGCCGGACGTGACTAAACAGATCGAATGGGATCTCGGCGCATTCCGTATGGTGATGTGGATATTCGAGAATTGGATGTTCGACCTGCCCGTTTATTTTGCTGTTGGTGCGTTATTTCCCTCCCCCTTTCTTCTTTCTTCCGAGTTCAGGTCAAGAGTGCGCTGTTCACGACGTGCGCAGATTTCATTAATAGCCATCTAAGGCGGGAGTTGGACTTTGTGCAAGAGGCACAGAATGCGCGTGTCACTGCTCAGTTTGTCGCTGCCGAGCCGCGTCTGGCTGGCAAGGTATACATACCCAAAGTGTACCCCGAATACTCGACAAAGAAGGTGCTCACTGCAGAATGGATCGATGGCGTGCGGTTAAGCGACCGTGCGGCAGTTCAAAGGCTGATGGGAGAGGAGAATCAGGCAGCCTTGGTTTCGAGTTCCAAGATTCATCCCTCACTGGAAGGCGTTCGCTTGAAAGGCGGTGTCAAGTCGATCATGCACACCATGGTCGAATTATTCAGTGCACAAATGTTCAGCTGGGGATGGGTACACTGTGACCCACACCCTGGCAACATCATTATTCGACCTCATCCTTCAAACCCTAGGTATCCGCAGCTTGTGTTGCTCGATCATGGACTATATGTTCGTGCGGAGGAGTCGTTCAGGAGGCAGTATGCGACGCTGTGGAGGGGCTTGTTGGCTGCTGACTGGGATGCGATTGAGCGTGTGGCAACGATGTGGGGTATTGGCACGCCGGATTTGTTTGCGAGTGCGACGTTGATGCGGCCGGTAAGGTATGGCAAGAAGAGCAAGACAGGGAACGGGAATGCGAATGCGAACGGGTCCGTGGAAGGGTTGAATCAGTATGAACAAAGCGTGCGCATGAAGGCCAAGCTGAAGCAATTCCTGCTGGATACCGATAAAATGCCCAAGGAACTCATCTTCCTTGGAAGGAACATGAGGTGAGTAATGCAGTACGGCCTGCACAAGGATGACTTGTTGACTAGGACTTGTGACTTGGCACACCGTACCAGGATTGTCCAAGGTTGGTGTCAATGGGTCTAGTCCCTGTCGTACTCTGCCTGACCTTTTCACAATAGGAAACAACCAAGTACTTGGTTCGCCTGTCAATCGTATCAAGATCACTGGATATTGGGCTTCCGCATCCCTGACGACGTCTACGAATCTCACGTTGACTGGACGTGTAAAGGAGTACTGGCGCTATCTCGTATTTCGGGGCGTCATGTTGTCCGTCGATTTAATGTTCTGGACGAGCAAGGTGCGTCAATGGGTTCGACGCATGTTGGGCCAGTCAAGCATCGGTTTCGAAGACGAGTTGGAGAGGACCATGAGAGGGTTTGCAAAAAGCACATTTGGAGTAGACGTCGCGCCAGGCGCCTTTGAGGGATAACCTCCACTCGATAGATTTAGACTTATTGAACAATAATACCAGGTCAGTTTACGGAGCATCAGTATCAGCAATCTAATTTGCACAAGGGGTTTCGCAACGGGTGTTCCAACGTCTAATTTCCATTACACCACACGTTTCCCCATCTATCCTGTGCCACGCCAGTGACACCGTTGCCTATCTCACCGACTTGCCCACTGTCTATGAATCCAGCGCCATAACTCGCCGCTGCGTTAAACTTGGTCGTCGGGCATTTGATGCCAAGAAAGTACGGACACGCGCGGTCGACTGCATTGCATGTCTCGAGACAGGGCAACAAGGCCGAATAATCATAGCTCGCGTTTGGAAAGTATGGATTTCGCGACGGAGAACCGCTCGGCTGTGGCTGGAGCGCCGAGAGCGGAACTTGTGCGGTGCTGCTGCTGCTCCCAAAGGCGAATGTCGTATGCGTGTTGTTATCTCCCGGTGTGGGTTCGGAGCAGCGGGGGAACGAGACACTGCAGAGCCATGTGCGGTAGTGGGTTTGACAGTCTGCACAGGTTTGGAGAGGTGAGTAGAGATCGCGTCCGCATGCAAACGTGGAGAGCATGGTGGTGAAATTGGTCATGTATTGGAGGAGAGGAGAGGAGATGTTGTCTGGGAGGGAAGACGCGTCGTAACCGAATGCGGGGGCTCGTAGTGGTGGTAATGGAACGGCGTATGCGGTGGATGGACAGTAGGGGAGGGAGTAGACGAGTGGGCAGGGAAAGTTTTCTAGTGGGTACATCCGTCAGAAGTGAAAAAAAAAGGAGATAGAAAAGGGTTAGGAGAAGCGACTTGCCAGATTTCGTTGTGAAATAGATGGGACCGCTGACTTTAAGTGCGTCCTGGATGACATAGGCGGTGTAGTTTGTGCTTGGCGAAAGGCCGGCGACGAGCCATTGTGATCTCCAGCCTTCAGAGCTCCGCAGCCATGGTTCGTTGCCGATGATCAAACCGGTCGACGAAGGATTGTTTAGTAAACTACAGGCGGTCTGCGGGAGGGACGAGAGTTGTGCCGAGGTTAGTGCTATGACAAGGGTAAAGTTGGGGAGGGCGGAGGGTATATCTGGAGCAGAGAGATCAGCTGGAGGTAGAATATAATTTGGATAGCTCGGTTGCTCCATCGGTACGGGAAGAAAGGCAGGCGAAAAGAGAATGGCCTGGTTGGAGGTGGTATCTCCTAGGAGGGGTAGTTGGTCGAGTACGTCGAACGTCGTGCCTAGTATCATCGAAGCGGTTGGCAGTAGGAACACCAGAGACAATGTCCTGGAATACCATTATCTGATACTGAAATTTGGAATGATCCTTGGTTGAGATCTTGGACGGAGAGCAGTCCACCGGCTGGCGCTGAACCGGACCATTGGCCGTTGCCGTCGTCGAGTTGGATCTCGAAGACGTCAGTTCCGCCACCTGCCCCGGGAACGACGCCTGAGGGGCTATTGGAGAGGAAAAAGCGCCCAGACGAAGCTTGGGACGCGCATATCGCAACGGATACGGTCAATTGCGGGGATGCAGGAAGACCGAGGAGGGACGTCGAGGCAGAAAAGGAGGAGAGGGAGTTGAGAGAGAGAATCTGCTGCGCGTCGACCAGGGCAATTGCAGAGAGGAGGATCCATGACATGGCCATTAGCGAGGTCACTGCCAGCACACTACAAGTACATACTCAACGGTAGTAGTCGTGGGCAACGACCAACCCTTGAAATCATTCCCACGGCCATTCGGTCTAGGGGCTAAACAACACAACATGAGTACCAATCTACAATGTGATGTAACAAAAAAAATAGATTGTAATGAAGTAGTAATGGTGGAGGCAAGCAAGATCAAAGGAGGCAGCAACAAATCTGTGGACAAAGGTGATGAGGCTGGGTCACCAATAGGTAAATGCACTGGACAAGGTTAACAGTGCAAAAGTATCCTTCATCCAAACGCACTCCACTCATGTGCAGGGAGCAAACAGGATCATCCTCGGAAATGCAGAGGTGCCCCTTGAAATATAGTTTGCTATCGTTAAACAACCAGCGCTCCTTAACTGCAAGGCAGGCCAGGGCATCAGCCACAAGCTGCTGCAAGCAGGTTCGAGGAGGATTGTATTATCATTATCTTTTCTGCAAGAGCGAGGTGAAAGAGATTAATGAAAAGATGGTTGGAAGGTAAGGTGATTTTTGGTCGTTGGAGGTAGTATCTACATCATCTCAACAAGAGAGGGCATTGACAGGCAGACAGGGACCATACTGGACCCGGTAGATTGTGGTGAACAAGGTCAAAATCTTGGAGGAACATGAGCGAGTGGCGCCCGAGGTGTCACGGTAGTTCGTATACGCACAGAGCATACATAATCCATGATCGCTTCAACTGTTCACGTCACTCACACACTCCCAACCGCCTTTCAAGTTCTCTTTCCAAAGTGTCACCTTTCCGTCGCCGCAGCTCACGGCAAGGATGTTGCCCGCGAGGCTCCACGACACGCGCCAAACAACATCGGGAAACTTGCCCGGTGTTGTCGGCGTGTTCTGGGATGCAGCAGGGGACGGGTCGAGAGCCGTCTTGGCCCAAGGTGCAGTCGGCGTGTCCTTGGTCCAAATGAGCACGGACTTGTCCTAGACCACGTGATGACAAGAAATATCAGAAACGCATCGCATCTCCGACTACCCCTCCGCCCGACATACCTGCGACGCCGTGGCTATATAGCTCCTCGGTAGTCCAATGTTTGGCGCCCACGCGACGTCGCGCACCCAGTCTCCATGCCCCTCAAGGATCTCCTCCTCGACCCATGTCTGGGTGTCGTCGCGGAAAGACCAGATCTTGACGAGGTTGTCGCAGCCAGCGCTGGCAAAGCGTTTGAAAGGCGCAGGAGGGATGAGCGTTCCGGGCTGATGAGGGTGGATAAGGGAGCCGGGATGGGTGGCGGGGGCCCAGGAGACAGCATTGCAGCCGATGGCGTGGCCGTTAAAGATATCGGCAACCCACTGACCATCATCTGGAGAAGGTGTTCGGTAAAAGTCGGTGGAAACATCAGCGATGGCTTTGGGGTTAAAGCAAGGTGGAATGGACCTTTGAATGTGAGCACGGAGAGCTTTCCATCGGAAGAGGCGCATGCCAAGATGGCACCCAGCTCATGGGGGGCCCAAGAGATAGAGTTGACTATGCAATGTCAGAGGGTCAGATAGAGCACATGCATGTAGGAGCGGGAAGCACCAGACGCGCTATGCAACGTGTGTTCCTTGATTTTCGCCCACGATCCCGCTAAAGGACCTTGCGTTTGCTCTCTCCAGATGAGCACTTGGCCATCGTACGAACACGATGCGAGGATGTTTCCGAACTTGGGGTGAGCCCATGCGACTTGCCAGACGGGGCCGGTGTGACTAGCAGGACAAGGGTATGAGCACGAGCCTTGGCGGATCCGTTGAACACGTACCCCTTGAGTGTCTGCCCTCCCGACTTGGACGGCTCGCCGTCAACGACGTTGAAGACCTTGACGGTGCGGTCGGAAGAACACGTGGCCAGTCGTTTTCCGTAGTAATCAAGCTGGGCGTCGTGCTTGAAAGGGATAAGAATGACATGAGTGCCTGCATGCTCGGAACGGAAACGTGTCCATACGATCATGTCCTCGTGTGCGGTTTCGATTGGGACCGCATCGGTGGTCGTTGCGCTGACCATTTCGTCAAGGGTTCAAACGTAGTTGCCTCGTGTACGAATATTTCCCTGGTGGTTTGAAGTTGAAGTGTCGTCGAGAAAATATGTTCGAGTCTCAGTACGTGGTGCTTCAAAGAAGGATTCGGTCGTGTCGCGCGGGTGCAATTCTACTCCTCAGTGACTAATAGAATTTGGTGTGTACTACTTCAAGACTGGTCCACGGAGATGACGACCAGACCTCATGATGAAGATGTCGCGGGTCTCTTGAATCGTGCTTCGGCCCTGCACGCGCAGGCGGTGCTTTCATTCCAGTCCTCGTCCACCGTCACGTCCACCAAGTCCGAATTCACGTTCCTCCAAAAAATTCTGCAGTCGGGGACGCTGTCGGATCGGCTAAGTGCTCTGACGCTGCTCGTCCAAAGTAGTCCTTTACACAACACAAAAGCCCTTGATGCCTTGAAAAGTTTGGCTGAGAGAGGGAAGGGTAAAGGGGGTCGCGGAGAAAGCCTGAAAGCACTGCGCTGCATCGTCGATTGGTGGGTCGGCGGTGGTGCACCAGATCGCAAGCTCAAGTGGGTCTGTTCCCCTGGTTGATTTTCATACTTGACCGTCGCACCAGATATTTCCGCGACCAGCCCTTGACGAATCGCAACATCGATGATGAACAATTGCTTGCATGGTACTTTGAAGATTGGCTGAAGAAGTATTTCTTCTCGGTCCTGCAGATATTGGAAAACCTCACCGCCGATCCCCTTCCATATGTGAGGACCCAAGCGCTCTCGCTGGTCTGCAACCTCCTACGGGGTAAACCTGAGCAAGAACACAATTTACTCAAACTGCTTGTGAACAAGCTGGTAAGGGCATCCTTATTCTCATGTCTCTCCTGACCGCAGTTCCTTGCAGGGAGATGGAGAAAAACAAATTTGTTCTCGTGCCTCATACCACATCCTTCAAGTCCTACAGACACATCCGTCGATGAAAACAGTCATCATACGCGAGATGACTTCACTGATCTCTGCTCCCGTGGCCGCCCCGGCATCGGCATCAGGGGGCAAGAACAGGGCGAATGAACATGCCCGTTACTATGCCGCTATAACACTCAACCAGATTTTTCTCCAGCCAGGCGATACAGACGTTGCTCTACAACTCATTGACGTTTATTTCCGCATGTTCCAAGACTTCCTCGGTGAAGGCAAAGTTGCTGAGAACGAAGAAGATACCCACGGAAAGCTTATATCTGCCATCCTCACCGGTGTAAACCGCGCTCTGCCATTCGCGAAACTCGATGCTGCTGAAGCAAGGTAACTTGGTAATTTCATCTCCATTTCACGAGGCTTATTGCAGAGTTCAGTTTTCACAAGCATATCGATACTCTGTTCCTCATCACGCACACGTCGACTTTCAACATATCACTGCAATCTCTCGTCCTTATTCAACATCTTTCATCGTCGCTCGCTAGTCAACCAGGTTCCTCATCGCCTTCATCGTCCTCTCAGTCGATTGTGGACCGGTATTATCGTGCTCTATATTCCTCGCTCCACGACGGACGATTGGCATCGTCTTCAAAGCAGACGATGTACTTGAATTTACTATTCAAATCTCTGAAGACAGACAACAATACTGGGAGGGTCAAGAGCTTCGTCCGCAGGTTTCTTCAGGTGTTAGTCAGTGGTGAAGCTGGAGGAATAGAGTTTGTGGTTGGAGGGCTCTACTTACTCGGAGAAGTAAGCATGATTCATACCCAACCTCGATAGCTTGATGACCTTTTCCATCCCAAGATTTTCAGCACTATCCCGGGTCTGCGCGCGTTCCTGCAAGGAATACCAAGTTCATCAGAGGCAGAAGATTATGATCCCCGAAAACGAGACCCCCAGTTTGCACATGCGTCAGCTTCACCATTATACGAACTCGTACGTCGCTTTCTATGGCCCCCCCATCTGCTAACCCCACCCTGTCCAGCTTCCACTCCTGCATCATTATCACCCGACTGTCTCACTTCATGCACGTCAACTTCTCGCGTCACAACCCATCACCTCGAGCCCGGACCTCACGCTCAATACGCTCTCTCATTTCCTCGATCGTTTCGTATACAAGAACCCCAAAAAGCCCAAATCAAAAGGTGCAAGTGCCATGCAACCCGCTGCGAGTGCTGCCGCCGGCGTTACTGTTAAACGAGTCAAGGGTGAGGTCAGTGGCGGTGCGCTGCCAAACGAAGAGAAATTTTGGAAGAAAAAGGTGGAGGAGATACCTGTAGATGAGGTATGATCCTGTTCACTGGATATGCAACGGTTTTTTTACCCTGCATAGGTCTTCTTCCACAAATACTTTTCGAGGAAAAACCGCAGGCAGCTCGCCCAAGCCGACCAGGTTGAGAATAGCGACGGGGTGGGATCAGAAGGATCCCTGGATTCTGGACAAGTATCCGGTGAGGATGATGCCGACAGCGCACGCGAAGTTGATGAAGAAGGGTCTAGCGAGGCAGAAGAGGATGCCGTATGGAAGGTACGAACACCAAGGGCTCTCTGCTGCCTATTCTCATACGAACCGCCAGGCTATGCAAGCTACCATGCCGCGTGAAAAGGGAGATGAAGCGTTATTAGAGGAAGAAGATGAAGATGAAGATGAATTACTATCTGATCCTGACGCAGCTGACAGCGCAAGTGTTGAGGGGGAGACTGACCTCGAGACTGATTCTCGTGGAAACGAATTAGGTGATGGTATATCGCTCGCTGAAGGGTCTGACGATGATGACCTGGTTGCTGTGGATGACGTTCCAAATGGCCTCATTGAGTATGATGGTTCAGACGCAGAAACTGAGCGGAGCGACGAAGAATGGGGGGGAGTTGGTGGCGGCGACAAACGCAAGAGGAAGGACAAGAGTCAAGCCAAGCGCAAGAAACGAAAGACCCTACCTACATTTGCAACCTACGAGGAGTACGCGAGGATGATCGAGGAGGGCCCAGAGGATGAGATATAACATTTGTACATCTACTAGTACATCGATCCTTCACTGAGCCTCAGTAATGTTAGCCCTTGAACGAAGCCGCGTGTTCCATGAGTACTGTGTTCAAGCCTTCCCGCTTGGTGCAATTCTCGAACTTGAAACTCGCCGCGATCTCGTCCAACTGCTCAAAGTTCAATTCCCTCAAGGTTTCTGCCCATTCCTTCACCAAGAACTCCGCCACCAACATCGTTCGCGAAAGTCGCGCGACTCTATTCTCGAGACTCCAGATGGGAGGATATAATCGCTGTTTTGCCTCTGGCACATTTTCTTTGATGAGGTCCACAATCGACTGGTAAATATGCTTGACGTATTTGTCGTTGGTGCCCCATGCGTCGACAGCGAGGCGAAACTTGCGTTCGAGGAATTTGTCAAAGACCCTCATGTAGGGTGTATTGCGGGAGACGTAAACCATTCCTTGAAACCCGACATCTTTGTACAGCCAAATCGACCAACTAAGCCTGTCCTGTCGAGGAAATGTCCATTGGTACGTGCCACTTGCCATTGAAGCGAGAGCGACAAATTGGATACAAACCACTGCGTAAATGTCAAGCTGATCCTTCAGGACGTTGTAACGCCGCTCGTTATGTTGTCAGTCTCTTCTGCATCATACTCCCTTCGAGCATATACAGGGCCCCACTCGCCGTTCCGTACGCACAGACCACGTTGGTCCATCCAAGCGCGCTTGCGCTTGTATATCTCTCTCATCGATCTGATCTGATCTGGTGACCTGTCATAGGGGACAGGAGAAGCTGGGAATCCGTATACCGCATACTTTGACCGCCATCAGTTGCTTCACGTGCAATCGATTCAAAGGACACGTACATCGTGAATAGCGTACGCAGTATTTTTCCACCTTTCCTTCGCGTCATCTGGGAAGGCGGAAAAGTCGATTGATTATGTGTTTCCATCCAAGAACAAGATGTGGTTCTCGTCGACAGCGCGAATTCCCTCATAGACACGATCGTAGAACCGGACAAGACCAGTGCCATGCGGATCCGCAGGTTCGTTCATCGGGTTATACCCAGCAACCCACGGGTTATCTTTGTAGTGTTTGGCGACTTCCGTCCATAACCAGACCAGTCTGTCCTGAAAGTCCTTGTGTATCCAAAACCCTGATGTAGAACAAACGTGAACGGTGCTCGCTACACTCGGAAACACTCGTAACGTGACGCACCTGGGATGTGGACCGCTGAATCACAGTGCCAACCACCATTTTGTCCGCCGGGTGCAGTATGCATGTCGATGATGGTGTATATCTGATATTTTGCGCATACATCGATGATGCGGTCGAGGTGACGGAACCCCTCAATCTTGAGTACACGGGGATTGTCCTCATCCTCGAAGTGTCTGTAGTTCACTGCTATGCGGATGCAATTCAACCCGAGCGACTTGAAGAAGGCGGCATCAGGCTCCGCAAAGAAGTATTCGAGAAACTGTCGTTCCATGAGCGTTGCGTATCATACGGAGAAGAATCCCAACACTCAAACCTTGTCGAAAAAGAAACCTGACTTGTCCTTTCCGATGGCTGTTGTCAATGCATCCCGGGTCTGGAACTTGCAGCCGGGGTAACCTGGATTGCATGAGTACCGTCACATCTACTGTCACTAGCTAGTGTTCATACCACTGATGAAATTCTCCGTCCTATTGGAAGCTTGACGAATCTGTCAGCGCACGCCGAGCTTGTTCACTCACGTCATCCATCCCCCGATGCAGGACAACCTCCTTGTTTTCAGCATTGACAATCTTCGTCCCTTCCACTCGCAGGAATGAGGTCGACATCTGTAACGAATTGATGAGAGAGAGTAGACGCGAAGGAGATGTGTGGCCAGGTCTGGGTTTACATGATACTACCCTACTCATTCCAGCCCTCTCTGGTCACCTGAGGATCTAGTCCAAGAATACACTACCCTGGGGGTTAAATCGTGGGTCACTTCCCGGACCTGCCGGAAGCGGTCCAAATACTATGTCCCAGGCAGCGCGCGGATAAGCCTTCTCCCTACGGCGCTTCGTAGAAAGATTGGACTTGGCAAAGCGTCAGTCACTTCCACGAGCATTAATCCAAAGAATTATACCCTCGATGGTACCCGCTGCGGAAGGAAATCGTTACTTTCGTGGGACACACCTTAGTCAACTAGTGATTGCACCGCACACTGATTCAAGACATCCAGGAATCATAATTTCTTTATATTTGATGTGTGACGGTTATCTCAACCTGCCGTAAAACTTTTCACGAGCCTTTACGCCCCGCCGAGCCTCCTCGTCGTTGAGTTTCGCCTCCAAGCCCACCCACGCATTGCGGGCATACGTTTCTGCGCGCTGCAGTATCGTGGCGGGATAAGCTCGAAGAAAGGGCAAAGACATTAAGATGATTGATGCCAACCTTGACGAGATCTCTTATTTGATCCATGGTAGATACCCCCGGGCCAACCAATCTGAAAGTCTGGAGGATAGGTTTCCCTCTCGGGAACGCATACATCACATACATCCGCAATGGTACGGAAGCTTCTTCTTGCAGCGTGGCGTCCAGGAAGTGCACGTTCGATAACTAATAGCACATGAATCAATACGTGAGCAATACCTCCATGACAGACCAAAGCCGGGACGAAAGGACGAACGTACGGCATTCAAAGTGACGCACACCGGCCACGACTCCCTCCCGCTCAAGACCTCTCCCTCGTCCCAATAGTCACTGAGTTCGAAATCAGTTGCTCTACCCACCCCCTTCGTCTCAAATCCACCCTTTTCCTCCTCTGGGCCATCGAAATCGACGTCCATCCCAGCATCGCCTTGTGTGGCACGCCTACGTGGGGCCCGATACTCTACCCCCTTTGTACGCGGAACTTTGGTATCCCAGAGCGCAGCCCGACATGCGAACATGAGGCAATCAACGACATTGCCCCCGTCCGCGAACACCACCGCGTCTAATTTTGCAGCCCAGGCCTTCCTTCCAGGGATGATGACCAAATTGTTTGGACGGAGAGACGGATGAGAGAGCACGCTCTCCAGAAGGATCGTTAGATCTGATTGGAGGTCATCCAACGCGTTCGAGGACGATGAAGGATATGCCGCGGGAGAACTGCCAAGTGACCGTCGGTTTGCCAAACCCAGAGGCGTCGAAGAGAAGGGGATGGAGAGGTGACGCACCAAGAAACAGTACATGCGACTTTCCCTCCTTCTTCCTCCTCCCCAGTCCCGGCTACTTCTAGTTTCACTCCAACGACTACCTCCGTCCCGCCGCCCACCCCTCCAGCCTCCTGCACGTATCCGCCTCGTCCGGGACGTCCTATGCACACTTTGGCGCTCCCATTTGCAAGAGGGACCACTCCGGTCTCGAGTGAAATAGGTCTGTAGTCTTCAAGTGAGCGGCCATCGAGGCGCAGTGGTGGATCAGAGAGAAGGGATGACTGGATGTACGACTTTTCAGCTTTGGACGAGGTCATCCTTAATTATGGATTCCGGCGTCATGACTTAGGATGTAGTCTTGATTACATAAGCGTCGCGCCCGCGTCGCGGGAATTGCCCACTCCCGGATGACAACGTGACAAGACGATGCTAAATGCGTGTAGACATCGCTATCTCGTCCATTCCATCTTTCGATCTCATTCGCGATCCCGAGCAACTCATAAGCTTTCCATAGAAAAAATGACGTTGGGTGATGCTCAGTCCAACAAGAAAGAGGCAAAGAGACTGGAAAAAGAGGCCAAGCTAGCCGCGAAGCAACTCAAGCAGGCTGCATCGACGCCAGCAGGCGAGAAAAAGGCCAAGGAAGAGGGAGAAAAGAAGGCAGAGAATACCCCGTTCGTCAACACGACACCCAAGGGCGAGAAGAAAGGTGGTCCACTCTACCTCGTCCCTGCTCTGTTTCTAACGCACTTGCGCGCAAAGACATGTCGCAGCCAATGGCAGCTGCATACAACCCACAGGCTGTCGAAGCTGCTTGGTACGATTGGTGGGAAGCGCAGGGTTTCTTCAAACCGCAAACAACGCCAGATGGCTCGGCGAAAGCAGAAGGCACCTTTGTGATGCCATTTCCCCCTCCGAACGTCACGGGCACCCTCCACATCGGACACGGGCTTACCGTCGCTATTCAGGACGGCTTGATACGCTGGTCAGTCTTACGTTCCAGTTGTACGTGTCATCCGACCGAAAATTATTCAGGAATCGCATGTTGGGAAAGACAACGCTGTTCGTTCCAGGCTTCGATCATGCTGGTATCTCAACCCAGTCTGTTGTGGAGCGTCGTCTGTTCAAGCAAGAAGGTAAAACGCGTCACGATCTCGGTAGAGAGGCATTTCTGGACAAGGTCATGGATTGGAAGAACGAGTTAGTATTCCATGTCAGGAACAGGGACTCGTGTCTTACGTCTTGCAGTTATCAATCACGCATCACCAACCAACTCCGTCGCCTTGGAGGAAGCTTCGATTGGGATCGTGTTGCATTCACCATGAACCCCGTATGTCGCGGATATCGACGCTGTCACTTGTCTTACCTGCATTTCAGTCACTCTCAAAAGCTGTCATCGAGAACTTTTGTCAGCTGCACGAAGGTGGTATCTTGTATCGCGACAATCGTTTGGTGAATTGGTGTGTGAGGCTGAATACAACGTTATCAAACTTGGAGGTGGGGTATTCGCGTCGATGGCTGCCTTTTTTGGTTAACATCGTCTAGGTGGATCAAAGACAATTAGAGGGCAGGACCCTGCTGAACGTTCCAGGTTATGATCCAAAGGAGAAATTCGAGTTTGGTGTTATTATATCGTTTGCGTACCTTATCGAAGGTTCCGGTGCGTCATCATCACTCTGTAGCAGCCTTTCCTCTCTCTCATATCCTTGTAGACGAGAGGATTATTGTCGCGACCACACGTCCGGAGACGATGCTGGGTGATTCTGCCATTGCCGTGCATCCCGAAGACGATCGTTATAAGGTGTGGTTCTCACATCCGTAGTCGCATCTGTCATGCTTAAAAGCCTCCAGCACCTTCATGGGAAATTTGCCGAGCACCCTTTTGTCGACAGGCGGTTACCGATCATTGCGGATGATATGGTCGACAAGGATTTCGGAACAGGTGCCGTGAAGATCACGCCTGCTCATGACCCCAACGATTACGAAGTCGGGAAGCGCCATAACCTGGACTTCATCAGCATTCTCAACGATGATGGGACACTCAACGTTAATGCCGGGGAGAAGTTCAATGTAAATCCGGTGGACTGTCCTGAGTAAGCGAAGCTGACGCATCTGCACCGACAGGGCATGAAACGGTTTCATGCTAGGAGAGAAGTCGTCAAGGCGCTTACACAGGCTGGACTGTTCGTCGAGACGAAGAACAACCCAATGCAAATTCCTATTTGCAGGTGAGGGTCTCTTTGACTTGGGTATACATACGCGTGCCAATATCTGTATACAGTAAATCCGGAGATATCATAGAACCGATCTTGAAGCCCCAGTGGTGGGTGAAATGCAAGCCTTTGGCGGAGGAGGCAATCAAGGTACACTATGATTCATCATCGATTGGCGCGGTGTCTCACACCCGTCTTACATTCACGCTACAGCGATCCCGCGCGGGAGAGCTTAAGATTACCCCTGCGCAATCAGAAGCGGATTGGTATAGATGGCTGGACAATATCCAAGACTGGTGTATCTCGCGTCAGTTGTGGTGGGGCCACCGTTGTCCCGCGTATTTCGTCCGCATAGAGGGCGAGGAAAATGACGTGCGTGTGGGATGGTCCTCGGTCACAACACGGTTGTTGACTGCTGCGTCATCTTCAGGTCAATGATGGCAAGAATTGGGTTGTTGGGAGGACACTGGAAGAAGCCACCGAACGTGCCAAGAGTTTGGCCGCAGGCAGGAGCTTCACTCTCGAGCAAGACGAGGATGTACTTGATACGTGGTTCTCCTCTGGCTTGTGGCCATTCTCTATCATGGGATGGCCAGACAAGGTAATTTCCTTCTCGTGTCCTTGATTATCGAGTCTGATCCGTTCCAGACTCCTGATCTCGAACACTACTACCCTGCGAGTTTACTAGAGACAGGCTGGGATATTCTATTCTTCTGGGTTGCCCGCATGGTGTTGCTCGGCGTCTATCTTACGGGCAAGGTTCCGTTCGGCGAAGTTCTTTGCCACGCAATGATCCGCGATGCTCACGGACGGAAGATGAGTAAAAGTCTGGGAAATGTCATTGATCCTCTAGACGTGATCCACGGTTTACCTCTTGAAGACCTTCACCAAAAGTTGTATGAAGGCAATTTGGATGACAAAGAAATTGCAAAAGCTATCGCGGGGCAGAAGAAGGACTTCCCGAAGGGCATTCCGGAATGTGGGACGGACGGTCTTCGATTTGCTTTGTGTGCTTACTCGGGTGGAGGTGAGTTTAGGTCTTTGGTTTGGGCGAAACCATTGGTTATGCTTGCACACAGGTCGTGATATCAACCTCGACATTCTTCGCGTGGAAGGATATAGAAAGTTTTGCAACAAAGTATTCAACGCTACCAAGTTTGCGATGCTCAAGTTTGAACCTGACTTCGTCCCGCTCGACGTGGCCAAGGTAGTCCTTTCTTCTTTGACACATTCGACTTACTCACAAAGAACTTAGCTCACCGGCAACGAAACTCTCGTTGAGCGATGGATCCTCCATAAGCTTAACTTTGCTGCAGGCGAGCTCAACAAACACCTTGAAGCGCGGAATTTCATGGCTGCCACAACAACGGCGCACAATTTCTGGCTGTACGAGCTATGTGACGTGTACATCGTACGTGATGTTCGCCGCATACACAGGCACTCTCTTTTTATTCATCGTATGCAGGAGGCAATGAAACCCATGACCGACTCCTCGGCCGATCCCAAGGTGCGCACGTCTGCACAACAGACGCTGCACACCTGCCTCGATTATGGTCTTCGGCTCCTCCATCCCTTCATGCCATTCGTCACCGAGGAGCTCTGGCAGCGCCTTCCTAGGCGATCAACCGATCTTCCCTCTATCATGGTATCGCGATATCCCACCTTTGTGAGTAATCTTAGCCCACCGAGGTCGGTCCAATTTATGTATCGTATCAACAGGATACGGATTTCCAGTCTGGGGATGCCGAGGAGAAGTTCGACCTTGTCTTCGCGGCGTTGCGGACAGGTCGCTCACTAGCGGCGTCATATAACTTGCAATCGAATATACAACGTATGTCGCTATCATGAGAATGCTTGCAGGGGTGATTGGGCTCATGATTCTGTTCAGTCTATATCCATGTCCAGACTCCCGAGGAGAATGCTCTATTCGAATCTCAGACTCCTACAATTAGTGCTTTGACCAAGGGCTGCACGAAGGTGGAGATCATCCGAGGGTCTTCTTCTCAAATACCGACAGGATGTGGCTCGGCCGTTGTCTCATCGACTGTGGTGGTTTACCTGGAGGTACAGGTATGTCATGTTTCAGATCACTTTGATTATTTTTCTTCTAACCAGTTCCAGGGCCTCGTGAATTTCGAAGCGGAGGTTGCCAAGTGTGACAAGAAAATTAACCTCGCTCGTCTCAACCTCGAGAAGCTCCACAAAGTGATATCCCAACCGGATTATCAAACCACCGTGCCTGAAACTGTGCAACTCAGCAATGAGGAAAAGGTTTGTTTTTTGCCTTTCAAAGGGTCTGATTGATGCTGATTGAGAAATGCCTGTGTAGCGGAAAACGTTGGAGGTGGAGCTTGCTGCGCTCCGAGAATCGAGAGAGATGTTTGCCAAGTTACAATAGACAGAGAAAAGCAAGTTTGCAATAAGATGTGCTACTAGTAGGCAGTAGGGAGGCTTGAACTAGCTTACAGGCCTTGCCACATTCACTGAGGAAATGAGTTTTAACTAGCTGGAGATGCATCAGCAAGTCATAGACTTAGTCACAGCAAGGTCCTCCTCTGTGCAGACTGTATAGGGCTATACAGGGCTGTACAGAGACAAAAAATAAAGTTGATTATTTATGTCTCTGTGATGCCCTGTGATGCTCTATGATGCTCTGTGATGCTCTGCAATGCCTTACAAGTTGGATTAGCAAGGTCTTGAAATTTCTGTACAGCACTGTACACAACATTCATGATTTGCTGATGTGTGGTCTAGATAGGGCTTAAATTTAGTCCATTACTACATCTGGAAAAAAGTGTGCCTGTAGTAACCTGGGTAAGTTACTCTGTAGTCTACAGAGCACTTTGTAGGAAATGTTGTGTGAGTTTTTGTTACGGATATTCAATTTTTATTATTTTCTTTTCACTTTACTTTACAAATTCTTGTGCAACGGCACTTGGTTAGAATTCTCTAAGTTAACGGATCACGTGATTGAGTCACGTGAATGGTCATGTGAGTAACAAGGCTGCTGTGCACCCTTCTCACACCCATGCTGTGATGTTGTAGCTGAAGCTGTGCTCGCTCCACACACACGTGTATTTAATTACCGTCGACCCTGAGACC
>JBBPQD010000100.1:0-20562 GCA_038092355.1 Caloboletus inedulis
GTGCGCGTTATCCAGCGATGAGGACGAATCGCCTTCGGCCTCCGGCACATCCGCATCCGCATCATCTCGATCCGCATCACCGCTCGCATCGTCCGCATGCACTGTCACTGTCGTCTCAGACACCGTCTCCGGTGCGTCCACCCCGCGCTTCAATATCTGAATCGTCTTCATCGGTTTCTTCCGCCGCCGCTTTCTCCCCCGCCTCACGTCCGCATCTTGACTCTGCCTCACCCCCCCATCCGACGTCGAACTATAATGTTGTACAATCCGTCTCTCTGCCAACCTGCCCGCTTGAACCCTATCCCTCTCCGACATCAGAAATTCGATCACGCTGTCGATCGTGCCCAACGTGGGATGTTCCGGGTCGTTTGCAGTCCCATCTGGGCCCACATTTCCCGCACTGGGCCCCACAACAGTGGGCGCGAGCGGATCCACCCCACCTTCCGTCTCAGAATCGGATCCTTCCTCACCAAATACGTCCTCACCATCCCCGCCCAAGCTCAGGCGCATAGGGTGTGCACGCACATCCTCATCCCCCGTCGCGCTGTCCGTAGCACGGGACCGATCGTCCACCGCACTCCTCGTTTGTGCACTCGCCACCGATGGATCGAAATACGACGCAATGATACCCTGCGTCCACACCGTCGAACCTGCATTCGCCTCCGAGTCCGTGGGAAGTGCCGATAAGAGTCCCGAGCGCGGAGACGTAGATTCATGCTCGTGTTCGTGTTCGTCGTGATCAGCGAGCGCTGGGAGGGTCGTGTGAAGGATACGTGGAGGACCGATCTGAAACTGTTGGAGTTCCCGGAAGACGGTGTTGAAGGCACCAAGATCAGGTGCTTCTGTTGGTGCGGCGATAAGTTCAAGATCGGTGTCGCGTCAACCCGCGGATATGAAAAACGGATCATTGGGAACGCGGGAGCGTGATGTGTGTGTTCGTGTGTGTTCATAAGCATAGAAGAGGGAGGGAAGCATCAGTAACGAATGTGCATGTGAGATGGAACGAAGCTGACCGTCAGAGGTGGCCTCACTGAGACGGGAATAGGTTGAAAAGGGACTGATTGCAGCGGGCGAGTTGGACGTTGCTTCCGAGCTGGAATGAAACATCTTGGGGATATCATCAAGAAACGCGAGCGAATGGGCTGTAACGGTGTCGATGTGTGCCACTGGGGCCTCTAGCCTCTAGACCAGACGCAGTAGGTTGTGACGTTTGGTTGTACAATGTGAGCGAGCTCTAACAGATGTGTTGGACGTAAAGCTGAAAGTGGACGTGGATGTACGTGGCAAGGAAGGAATATAAAGGACTACTGGCCCAAGTATTGGTTTTGACTTGCTGTTCCGAGTCGGAGGACAGCCTCCTGCCACAGATGCCACTAGGGCTAGTTGACCTCATGAACCCTTACACGTGACCTTGTCCGGGCCGGTACTACTCAGCAGCACTGGCTGACTCGACATGACTTGTCTCCTGTGCTTTCCAGCTCAAGCGCTCAAGTTTTATGATTCACAATCATGGCAGAACCATCGTCTGATTCAAGTACCGCTATTTTACGGTGATAAAAGTAATGGACACGAAGATTTAAGGTACAAGCCGATACATAAAAAGGCCGTACATTTATGATGGATAGATATGCAATAACGTATCCTAGTGTGATGGAGGTATATCTGAAGTGCAGTGTGTAGGCTATTGATACAAATGTGTTCTAGTCAGCCAGTCCGAGAGAAGAAGAAATTGGAGGAGAATAGATTCAACAGTGCAGCCGGGCATTAGCACAGATAAAGTTCTGGCATGGGGAAAACGTCTGTCGCCGTGGGAGCGGTATAGAAGTAGGTCTGATCGATGACCTCAGGGTAACCCATATCCGGTGCAGCGAACGAATATGGCTGTGAGAATAGAGCGTCGAACGACACCGCTGCGGTAGGGTAGCCGTAAGGTGTATTGTCGACGGTGTACTCGTATGGCGGGGGGGGTGGAGGAGTGGGCGCAGGTACATTGTTGACTGTGTACTGAATCACAGGGGTGGGGAGGGATGCGGGGCCAGGCGCAGGTGCATCGTCGACGGTGTGCTCAACCACGGGCGTGAGGAGGGATGTAGCAGTGTGTGCTGGCGCAGCCCAGTGGCCGAATTGGACAAGGAAACTGTCGAGTGTTGTGTCGCTGGGGATCGTCCCAGAGACCGACTGAGCATGCAGGTCAACGGCGTGAAGGTCCGCCTGCTCGGGCATGGGCAGCTGCGGGTACTCCACCGTAGGCGCCTCCGGTGCGGTAAATGATTCCGAGGTGAGAGGAAGGGAATTCGTTGGCTCAGGATTGAGCGTGTGGGTTGGGTGGTTGACCTGTGGGAGTTTGGTGATCAACTCAGTGCTGTATGCCGCGAGGATGTTCTTGATGTTCTGGTTGTCGGCGGGCGAAAGAGATGAAGGGGGGCACAGGTCGAGCATTTGGGGCACCTGTGGCCTGGGGGAGTGACACATGCCGGATGATGTGTCCAGTGGGGACACTGAGCGCCCCGAGCTACTAGACGAAGCTGACGACGAGGTGGTATATGGCGAAATCCTGCGCCGCTGACGCGCTGCCTTGCGAATAATAGCGGACGGATGGTTCCCAGAGTTTGCCTTGGGTTCATACCCATGGATCTCTTTACGGTGCCTCGTGAGGGAACCGGGGTCGGAGGAGCTGAAGTCACATCCGTCTGCGGGGCACTTGTGGGGACGTTCACGGGAGCTGTGAGACAAGTGAGCGAGGCGTGTATTGCTGGATCCGTGGTACACTCACTGTACGTTCAGGTGAGTTGCAAGGTTAGAACGCTGGAGGGTCTTGTACGTGCATCCAATGTGGGGGCAAGTATGCATTCTGTGGGGACAGGTCAGCGTCGCGTCGCGTCGGAACATCCTTGGACGGTGCACGTACAACTCTTCCTTGTTGATCGCGTGTGTCCGCATATGGCGGGCGAGGTCGGCTCTACGGGCGATGGTCGTACCGCATATAGGGCAATCCACGGCGGTCTGAATAGGATGGGTGAGTGACGCGCGCACACGATACTAACTGGAGACATACAGAGGCGCGAGGCTTTGTCATGATGTTGAATGTGAATTCCAATCAAAGGGGGGGGCGATTGGGGAGAGGGGTGTGAGGAGAGGATGGGTGCGGGTGAGGAGCCACCAATAGACGCGTGCAAGGGGCAAGGGATAGTTCGCGTGTCCGCTGGGTGAAAGACAGGCGCTGGAGATGAACCTTGCAACCCATTTCACGCACCAATTTATAGTATCGGGGGAAGTCCACATCTTGACCATGGGATAGAGTGATTGCGTCGGAGCAACTTTTCATAGCCACAAGTAAAATTACCCTGTTAGGCTAGCAATCACATTGGGCGGTCCAAGCACAAGGGGGTGCCACTCGCGTAGGGGGGTGAGCCACTCGGTTAATGGCCATGGTACGAATATGGTGAAAATGCTTGATTGCGTCGGGACATGTTTTCCAAAAGTTACCCACTATGGTAATTTTGGGAGTGGCTCAAGATAAAAGCCCACCGTTCGTCTTCGTTCTAACGGGGGAATGTTTTCATGATGCTCCTCTGAAATGTTGACTCTGATTATATCATGAAGACATTCTCGAAGTCCAAGTTCGTCGCTGATCGCCCTGTTGCTTCTTCCTGAGACAATAGCGCCCCTTTCGGCGCTTACGTTAGCAACCGCGAAGGGAAAAATAACCCCTGATTGACCACTTGTCAAATCCTTGAACCAAGAAAACACTTACAGATGTCCAAGTCTAACGGGACAAATTCCTGGTATCTGTAGTCACGCTAGGGAGCCAAAAGGGCGAGGAAGGTGAAAGTGACCTACCTTTATCACTTAGTTCGATTTAGAGATTTTCTGCTGCTGTAGACTCTCGCATACCGAAATCCAAGTCCGAGCAGTGACCATGTCCGAGATTATTCCAGACGGAAAGTATATAACAAACTACGCGAGATGTTGAATACTGAATTATGGTCCCGGCGGCCGTGGAGCACCACGGAACTGGTCGGTGAATGTCCCCATCATTTCTGTGGGGGTCATGTTCCATCTCACCACACTGCCTGCCAGAAATCCTATGAGAAAAAGAGCGTAAAAATACGTTGGATTGACAGGGACAGAATGCAACAAGACCACGAAGTAGTTTGACTCACCAACCCCGATTCCAGCCATCATCATCTTCCCAAAGACGCTTCCTGGTGCTCGGGGACGAGCCATGCTTAACGCATACAGACCGGTCAAACCGAGAGCACCTGTCCCGACAACTCTACATGAAATGCAGTCTCTGTACTCCCACTGTTTCCCCTCGTCCGATGGTGCCCAAGGAGGGGCATCTGGGGAAGAAGTAGATGAAGGTGAAGAGTTTGGTGCACGCGGTGGTCCAGACATTCTGGTACGAGTAGAGTGATGATTCTGGATCAGCAAAATAGCACTTCGGACGGGTACGTTGGGTGACTGGTGAATCGCTAGATATTATGCAAAAATTGACAACCTGTGAATGGCCGAGAGTCTGTGGAGAAGACATTTGTGTCAGACGTCTGGCATCGTCGAGTGCTCGTACTTACAGTAGGGCAACAATTTGCATCGCAGAAGGAAACGTCATTATTTGCCGTTTTTTGAAACCCAGCGCCCACCACCGGAAGCGCGGTCCGCCCACGGTGTACATGTACTTTTTATCATCTTACGGTCATGGCCAAAAAATGTCACCAACTTGATATCTTCTGTCCATTTTTACAAGCCAACGTCTTGCGGCCAACCGATTCAAAGTTTGGGTACAAGTTTTGTGACATTGACCAAAATAGCAATCATCCGCGGCACTGCCACTCTTGTCTAGTACGATGATGAGCACGAACGATGGCGACCACGAACACGTCTCGTTGAGTGTCCTCATCAATCAAATAGATCACATTTTGGCACCTCCCGGACCACTCGACAACACCTCACTTCCTCGCGTGCCCGTGATTCGTATATATGGCGCCTCTTCTACCGGTGAGAAGGCTTGCGTTCATGTCCACCAAGTCTATCCGTACTTCTTCGTCGAATATCCTGGAAATATAACCCCAGAGCACGGTAAGCACGTTCATTCGTCTGCAATAGTCAACTCATCTGCTCGCTAGTCAAACAGTACATTGCCCAGCTATCCCTATCCCTCAACCACGCTATTGCACTCTCGGTCAAACGTAATCCCACCTCCCCCAACTCCCAATTTATCCGTGGCATCATCCTCGTGAAAGGCGTTCACTTTTATGGATTTCATTCTTCCTACACACCATTCCTCAAGATTCACATCGCAGATCCCGCCCTTGTCAGCCGAGCCGTGACCATATTGCAATCCGGCACAGTTATGCATACAAAATTTCGTGTCTACGAGGGTCACTTGAGCTATCACCTCCAGTTCATGTGCGACTTTGGTTTATACGGTTGTGGTTGGATCAACCTCGGCCAAGTCTGGAAACGTGGCGTTGAGGAGGACGATCCGGACCTAGGTGCATCCAACGTGTTCAAGATGTCTCCCTACTTTCGACAGTCGCGCATGCCACTGGAGGTGGATGTGGCCGCGCATCAGATACTCAACCGACACCAACTTTCTGCACGTAGTGTGCATCACAAACTGACCATTCCAGCGCCACCAATGACATCTGACCCTGTCGTCTTGAGTGTCCGTGAACTTTGGGAAGACGAACGCCATCGCCGAGCCGCCAGAGGCTTGTCTCCAACCCCTCCGGTGCCGTTCGATTTGAGCAAGTCGTCGAGAGGGAAAGGCGGGGATTGGGTTGCTGAGGCGCGGTGGTGGGAAGAACTCCGGGATAAGATCCAGAGAGAAAAGGAAGACAATCAAATGATGATTGAGAGTGAGGCACGCTGGGAAAAGTGGGTCATGACGACGTTCGAGAGTGTGGAGGCGCTCTGGGGACCAGAGTGGCGGACATGGAAACCTGGACACCCTGGGTCGAAGGACTTGAATGTCGTCCCGCCGCTGGCTGAAGCCGAGGAGGTGGAGAATCCTTTTGCACACGCCAGCCAGGGTGAATCGTGGACAGGAAATGATGCTCCAAAGAACATTGGTATGGATGTCGACGAAGAAATCTTGTCAAGCCAGGATATCGATCAGATGGCAGAACAGGAGTGGCCAAAATTGGCTGACGATGAGAAGAACGGTGAGGCGGAAGAAGTTCTCGAGGAGGGCTGCAGACGACAGCCAAAGGAGAAACTGGCACCCAATGATCAAGGGGCTGAGAATGATAGAGATGTAAATGCGAGGCTGGGGTGAGTTTTTCAACGTAACCTTGCTTTCCTACTACACTAACGCGATCACAGCACACCTAATACATTCAAAGCAAAGGAAGAACCACCTGTCGTCAAGAACCCTTTCACGGTTGCTTGGAATCAGCTAATACAGGCAAGGTATCGCGATTCTTTGTTCGTGGAATGTCTGTTCACTTGATTCTACAGACAGAAACGATCACGCAGTCACTCTGTGGATGGTCCCGCAACGCCAGCCAAGTGAGGCTGAACCCCACATCACCTATCCCGATTTTAATAATTTGATTAGGCTACGGAGACATGTGGATCAGCAAACGACGCCCGCTTGCGATGTCTTCACGACACCGAAGTAAGAGCCCTACTTTGCGATCAAACGTGATCTTGACATATTGCGCGCAGAACCCTTATTCCTCAACAACCGTTGGGTACCATGCCTGGAAACAATGTTGTTTCCACTCCCGTTCGTGGCCGCAGGTCGGTGAAAGACAGTCAAATTAATGATGCACCAATGACATGTTTTATCATGAAGCCCAGGCATGTTTCCCACTGATAATGCCGCAAACCCCCCAGGTCCGACCCACGGTGAAGAACCAGACTTTCTACCGTAGGCCTTGTTCTATACTAAAGGGTTGTTTATTCACGAGATCGCCAGCACATTTGAACCAGAGTCAATTGAGATTACCTCCCAACTTAGCTCCTTGTCGGTGCCGTTTCCCCCGCCTAGGGCGTCATATAACTCTCAACCGGAATCTCAGTCCTCGGCACTGCCATCGAAGGGTCGGATCTTTGTATACACTCCTCCTCCACCCTCTACATCGGAGCTCTTGAGCACACTCGAGAAATTCGGGCTGCCGAGGCGAATATATCGTGATCCATTTTATTCCAAGAAAGCTGATGTCCCTGATGGCCCAAGAGAGTATGCTGGCCTTGTCTACCGTCTCAAAGGCGGTGGAGGACTTGACACCCTTGAGGAGTGGCAAGCGAGCGAGAATCACATCTCTTCTTCGTCCAAAGCCACACGGCTTTCTGCACCATGTAGCGGATGGGAATATGCCAGTACTCCACCAAGTGTCCGACAGGTCAAGAAGTGGTTGAAGGAAAATCCATTAAAGCCGAATAAACCTGCGACGGACAATTCACAGGTAATTTATCTTTTCGACGTACTGCGGTAATTGATTTGACGTGCCTGGCTAGATCGCAGGGCGGACGCCAGCAAACGTCTCTGGATGGACCTTGCCGGCGAATCGTTCCGAATTGAACACACGCGAAGGCCAACACATGACCTTGTTCTCGATGGAAATCTTTGGTGCGCCCTCTCCTATAACTCGTTTCCAACTATCTTGAAACTCTTGCATAGCACCTTCTCGAGGGCATCGCATGCCCGACGCGAACCAGGATGAAATCGTTGCTCTTTTCTACGCATTAGGAAACGATAACCTGCATTCCGGATTACTCGACCAAGGCATTCTCGTGGTTCGAAATCCACAACTGGACCCTCGTCGTTTGCGTGACTATTCGCTCGAAGTGTTCTCAGATGAACTCGAGCTCATCAACCGAATCGTCGATATCATCGTTGACGTCGACCCGGATATCCTCGTAGGTTGGGAATTGCAAGCCGCGTCCTGGGGATACCTCAGTTCCCGTGGAGCTCAATATGGTAAGACGCTCGCCACCTCGAGACACTTATACTAACGCTCCCAGGACTTGACGTCGCCGAATTGATTGCGCGTGCGCCGACCACCTTGACGCGGAGTGGAACCGACCAATGGGGTGTCAGGACGACCACTACCTTCAAGGTCACTGGCCGACACGTGTTCAATGTTTGGAGAATTATGCGTAGCGAGCAGACCCTGGGCAGTTATTCGTTCGAGAACGTGGCTTTTCATCTGTTACGCAGAAGGTTAGTCCTTAAACATGCCAACCGCGTTGTGACCGACGTCGACCATTGCACAGGGTTCCTCGTTATACGCCGTCGGCGTTGACTACGTGGTATAACAGCGAGAGTCCTGTCCATACTGCTCGTGTCTTACGATATTTCCGTGACCGCACTGCGATGACACTTGACATGCTCGAGGAAGCGGAGACGACCACGAAAACTGCGTAAGTCCTCGGTCGTCGCAGATGACGACGATTCTCCAAACTGATAGCTGGTGACTGACATGATCGATTGACAGCGAATTCGCCCGCGTTTTTGGCGTTGATTTCTACTCTGTCATCAGCCGTGGCTCTCAATTTAAAGTAGAGTCTTTCTTGTTTCGCATCGCGAAGCCAGAGAGCTTCGTTCTTTTCTCGCCGAGTAAACAAGACGTACGTTGCGTCTTGTCATGGAACGCGCCCAGCCCAGAAAATAAAAGCTAACGAGCGGGAAATCTCAGGTTGGCAAACAAAACGCGGCAGAATGTATGCCTCTGATCATGGAACCTCTCTCCGCGTTCTATAACGGACCTCTCCTCGTGTTGGACTTTCAATCTCTGTATCCATCGGTCATGATTGCGTACAATTACTGTTACTCGACGTGTTTGGGTCGCGTGGCCGAATTTCAGGGCCGAAACAAGCTGGGCGTGACGGATCTCGATCTCCCCCCTGGGCTGTTGGGGAAGCTGCAAGATCACATTACAGGTCCGTCGATTCACCCCAACGCTTTTCATAAAACACTACTCACCTCCCTCGGTCACCAAGTCGCACCGAATGGCATCATGTATGTCAAGCCCATAGTGCGACAGGGACTTTTGGGCCGGATGTTGACCGAGCTCTTGGACACGCGCGTGATGGTGAAACAAGCCATGAAGAGCGTCAAAAGTGACAAAGTACGCACGCACTTTTTTTTTTTCCTTTTTTGTTGTTGTTGGAAGTACCACTTACCTTGGTTGCAGGCACTGAGCCGGATACTGGACGCGCGGCAGCTCGGACTCAAGTATATCGCCAACGTCACGTACGGCTACACGGGCGCGACGTATTCGGGGCGGATGCCTGCGGTGGAGATTGCAGATAGTGTTGTACAGAGCGGTCGGGAGACGCTCGAAAAGGTCGTATTGGTGGAGACCGCCCTCGAAATGTTCCATCGCTCACTAAACTCACGTCCGTTTTGGTAAACCCAGGCCATCGCTGTCATTGACACCACGGAGAAATGGGGCGCGAGGGTTGTGTATGGGGATACGGATTCGGTGTTCATCTATCTCAAGGGCAAAACCAAAGAACAGGCGTTCAAGATTGGATACGAGATCGCGGATACGATCACGGCTATGAACCCACCCCCTGTCAAGCTCAAGTTTGAAAAGGTGAGCAAACGACGCTACGCGGGATTTTTTTTGCATGTACCCGTTCAGTCGTGACTTATGGAGATGGGAAAAGGTGTACTTGCCATGCGTGCTCATGGCGAAGAAGAGATACGTCGGATTCAAATATGAGACACCCGACGAAACCGAACCTACGTTTGATGCCAAAGGCATCGAAACTGTGCGACGTGACGGTGTACCGGCTCAGGCGAAAATGACTGAGACGTGTTTAAAGTCTGCTGCATCTATTGCGGACCTTATCCCCGAAGCTCATGATAGAATGTTGCAGGATTCTGTTCCGTACGCAAAACCTGAGCGAGGTCAAGAGCTACTGTTACAAAACGTGGTCGAAAATCTTGCGCAACAGAATTTCCTTGCAAGATTTCATCTTTGCAAAGGAAGTGAAGATGGGGACGTATAGGTGAGGAACATCCCCGTGATCTTTGTTTGACATCATGCAGGAAGGCTAGAATGATGTTCTTTTGTCAGCGACAAAGGGCCTCCACCACCTGGTGTCGCAGTGGCTGCGCGAAGGATTTTAGAGGACGAGAACGATGAAGCTCAGTATGGAGACCGTGTACCGTATGTCATCGTGCGCGGTGATCTACATACACGGCTCGTGGAGAGAGCCATCACGCCAGAAGAGTTTCTGGCGAACCGGTGCGTCTCGATACCCTGAAAGCAGGATCGAAACTGATATAGAACGACCAGACAACTGCGCATCGACGCGTCCTATTACATCTCGAGGGTTCTGATACCCCCGTTGGAGTGCATCTTCAACCTCGTGGGTGCGGACGTCCGCGCGTGGTATGACGAGATGCCAAAAACGATCACTGTTGACGAACGGGATCCGCTCGCGCTCTCGCCTAGAAAGCGTGAGCGTGCACCTATTCATGCAAACAGGTTCAAGATCGACGAGCATTTTCAAAGTGCTCGTTGTCTGACGTGTGGCGGTATGGCATCAGATGGTTAGGCTTTGTGTCGAGTCTCGCATCGTTCCATGTTGGGGTACTGAATCGACGATGTCAACTTCTAGGCATCTGCGAAGGTTGCCACGCCAACCCTCAAGTGACGATACCCAATCTCTTGCTTCGTTTGCGAAAAGGCGAACAAAGGCTGCTCGACACGCAGCGTATATGCGCGTCTTGTACGTCCACCGCATCGAGCGAGCCGAACGCATGCATGAATATCGATTGTCCCTGGCTGTATGAACGGAAAAAGGCAGAACAAAAGCATGATTTTCTGGAGGGATTACGGACGCTGATAGAAGACCTGGACGTGGCCGACGGTGACGTGGATGGGCGTGCACGGACTGACGTGGTTCTGTAACGCATGTATGGCATACAGGTCTCGGACATGTAAGTACCTAGCCGCAGGAAAAGCTGAAGGCGAGGTCGATGTGATGGCGGCGGGGGGCCACAGACGTGAGTGATGTATCAGGCATGCATCTGACACGCCCGGCCCTTGATTTTGAGTTTTGCGTTTGCTGTCAAGCCGCCTGGTTTGACATCTGTCCCGAATCCTCTGTCGCAGTGTCACTGTATGGACAGTTTCCGGAAGGCTGCTCTCCCGACGTGTCCAAGCCTACTCGTCACGATAGGAAAGTGGTCTGGGAGAGTTTTTTTGTTTGGCTGCATTCTGTGATTCATCCAAGTCCAACTCGCAGCGTTCGTAGGTTGAGTGAACATGCCAACCCTTGGTCTCCGGGAATCTGAGATGATGGCAAACATATTGCAAGCCAGCTTGCTGTGATGGTCGAGGTCCCATTCGACTAGCGTATTTATTCCGTATACCCAACGATAAACATGTGGTAAGTCCCCGTCACGGACTTGGGAGTCAATCAGCAACACTCATGCCAAATGATGGCTGCAATCGACTCACTCGTACATCGCCGACCGCTAACAGTCTTGGACGACTTCAGGGCCTCCCCATTGCTCTTCCTCGCACGCCGGGTCTACACATGGACACAGTCCTCCGTTCTTATTCCACCCACCGAACAACCCCTTACCGACATTCGCATCGTCTGCATCTCCGACACCCACAACACGCACGGCACACAACCACCCCTCCCAGCAGGCGACATTCTCCTCCACGCCGGCGACCTCACCCAGTCAGGCACACTCACCGAACTCTGCGACGCCCTCGCATGGCTCAGTGTGCAGCCCCACCCCGTCAAGGTGTTCATCGCGGGGAACCACGACAGTGCGCTCGCGGAACCCGAAACACGCGCATACATACGCAAGACGTACCCTGCGCTGACATACCTCGAGAACGACGTGGTGGAAGTGTCCGTGCGCACACACACCCTGCGTATCTATGGGAATCCGTACACCCCTCAATACGGCACATGGGCCTTTCAATACCCGCGCTTCCATCCATCCCATCCCCGGTTTTCTAGCGCCCTTTTGCCAATGCTCGACATGCACCATCCATCTGTTGCACTCTGGTCCGTGATGCCACCTCGGATCGACGTGCTCTTGACGCATGGGCCGCCATTGGGACATCTTGACCGCGGGGCGGGGTGCGCTGTGCTTTTGTCAGCACTCTGGCGCGTTCGTCCAAGGTTGCATGTCTTTGGACATATTCATGGCGCGCGGGGTGTCGAACGTGTGAGTTGGAACGACGTCCAGTCCGCGTTCGAGGCCGTATGTGTCTGTGCTGATGCTGACACAAGAGCGGGAGCGGGGTGGGTCCAGTTTGTCCAGTTGATGTGGCGGGCCGTCACAGCGAAATTGACCGCATGGTGGTGGGGACGACGGGCGAGACGGATGTGGGGACGGGAAACGATGCTTGTGAATGCGGCAAGCGTAGGAGATTCGTCGGGCGCGCGGGAGGAAGACAACGAACGGAGAGGTGCGATCGTGGTGGACGTGGATTTAGCGTCATGAGTGCGTGTCTATTCGTGGGGATGGCTAGGGATGACATCCGAAGCCGTGTTTCTTGAGAGTCTCCAGTTTAGATTCGCCACTCCGTTCAGCGTTTTCAGTCTCGGAGTTTGTACGCGTACACCAAGTTCAACGGCCGTGGTAGCAACGATACAAGTACAAAGCATGGAAGGTCCACAAGTACTGTGACCACATGATCCCACAGTATCCTCGACCAACGATTGGCTTGACTCATCCTGCTAACCCGGTTCGTTCGTAGTTCTTGAACGTCAATCGATTCTCAGCTAGCCTTTACTCTTCATGAAACAAGATGGTCGCGTATTCGGCTATGCCAGGTGTCCGGTCGGATAAGTATCTTTGGAACGTCCACGTTCACATTCCCGCTTGACTTTCTCGTCTCCGTCTAATTCTGTAAACAGAAAAGTCGCCCATAGTATACGTTGGGTTCGTGTTCTCGGATGTGAATATAATTACAAGTACAACTTGAAGTGAGAGCCAAACGTCTGGCGCACGAGCACCGGCCCGCGTTGAATGGATCGGCGCGACCTTTTTGGTATAACAGGCGAGTGGGGATGGATAAAATAGGTGCACGTATGAAAAACCATCCCAACATGACGTGCCGCACTGCAACGGTGTCACCTTTGTGTAACAAGAGTGAGAAATCCAGATATGTTCAGTAGGTGTTGAGAACACAAATGTGGTCTATATAAAATACAAGGGGCGATGGTTCATTGTCACGAAGCACTGGTCCACAACATTATTGCTATTACAGTGCAGGAGGTAAAGGGTATGAAAAGGTTCGAAACCTAGTACAGTAATTGATATCATTAATGAATAGAGTACTATTCTCCACCCTCAAATTGGCAACTCCACTAAATACACAAGATGTTCACCAGTTTTAGTCCATGCATATCAAGTATGTCACCACCCGAGAGCAGAGCTGGGCAGAGTTTGGTTCCAGCGGTGTGATGATACGTGAGAATTCGTGACCGCCGATATAAGGATGGTTGCCGATTTGGAACGTGTGCAAGTCGCCAACGATACAACCCGCTAAAAATGGTGTTTGCGGTCAACCCCGCAGAGCAGGCCGCGCGCACGACAACGCGTCATCACCAGAATCGATTACTCTCTGGCCGTAGACCATCTGCGGTGCGAAGCATAACAATGTTCGACGAAAGGCTAGACCACTGTTAAACGAGACTCCCCAGGTCAGACATGTTCCCAGAATGCGGACAACAAAAGAAGAAAAAGGTCAAACATCGACACTCACCCCGTTTCCTATGAACGCTTGCGCTTTGCGTCCTACCATCATGTCAAGCCCTTGTGCAACGAATTTCTGTTCCCAGGTCAAGCTTAGATCCCGACTGCTTCCGATGTGTTCCCAACCCCCGAGAGCATCCAGGGCGTCCCCGAGGTCCGCAACCCATTGATCGGCGCCGTTCGTCATGATGTAGAGATAATCAAGCGGTTCGCGCGACGCCTCCCGCACCATCTTGACCTTGTCGACGATCTGCTCGATACTGGGGTAGCAGTGGGCCATATGGGCCCCGCGATTCTCTGGCGAAAGTCGAGGATCAGCGTGGAACTGATCGAACTGGTCAGGCAGTTCGGGAAAGGAATTGAACGCGTTCCAGCCCGCGTTCCGATTGGCAAGATATTCACAGTGGCCAACAAAGTCGCCCCTTCGCAGATGGATGGCGAGCAGGCCGGGCATGATCCCGTTGGCTCTGGAAGCCTGGTCTTCTAGCCAAAACAGGGAGGGCGGGTAAACAATTTCACGATTTTCCTCGAAAGCGTCGTGAATCAGGGGTGACCATTCCCATTGGGATATGACAGGCAAAGTTGACATGTATGGCCAGATGCTCAAAAGGCGTTCCTTTTCACCGTATACGCTGTAAGACCCAGTCAGTTTTCTGTCAAGATACATGTTGCTGAGAAACGCACGAGTAATTGAATATTTGTTTATCCGAGGACGTCTCTTCGAACTGCAGACAAGGGTCTTCTATTGACATAATCTTCTCCGCCCATTTGTCGATGACAAATTTGACCGTGTCTGAATCGCTCCAGCCGCTAACATCGGATAATCGCAGGATGGTCGGATTTGGGCAAACTTTGTGGAAGAAATCCTTGTATACAGCTCGAGGAGTGTTGTCGCCTGGAGGCAGCGCTCCACCGGCCAGCGGTCCTTGAGTGTTGGATCGTACTCAACGCTTATGGTACTCAAGAAAAAGTGCTCCTTACCGTCGACAAGTGCATTCAGAGGGATGCGAGATGGAATGAGTTCCCCATTAAGGTGTGAGTATGGTGTGCCGTCAACGGCCCACGTATAGTCATCAAAGACAAAGCTAGGATTGGTGTCAGGAACGGACTCCCTCAGAATGGGTGGTTACTGACGAGCGATTAGTCGCGTATGCGAGAACGTAGCTTAGGATATAATCTTGCATCACATTTCCCCACCCTACTTCTACATTAACGATTAGCGAGGTTTGCGGCGGAGCGTATTGGTTAGCATACTGGATGGATGATTTGGTGACCATAGGTACTTGACGTTTGAGTGTTCGTAGGATTCGTAATGTGGCAGCTCGAGTTCTAATTGGCGGTGGTCTGGGTATAGTGGAGGATATCGACCATAGGAAAATAGGGAATAAACGAGGCTGCGATTGAATGGGGAGGCCAGGAGAATCAAGAGCGCCGTTGCAAGGACTGCGAGTCGTAGGTAGAGACGAGCGTAAGGAAAGCAGGAGTTTGACATTCCCGGATATCAAATGGGAAGAAAAATGATAAAGAGACACGTACAGAGTGGTAACTCTATATTGTTGCGGAACGGGGGGAAATGGGCTCCACTTGACCTCACCATCCTGTGTGTGGTTAAAAGTATCGCAGGAGAAGGTTCCCACTGTGGCCCAGGATGCCGTCAGTTGGATCATGGCAGAGCGCTGAGCTGCTGTGCGAACTGACAAGCTGAAATTGATGGATTAATCGCTTACCACGGGTCACAAAAGTCACGGAATGTCACGGATAGGTAACGCATTGAAATTCAAGTCCCGCTCGGCACAGACTATATACACGTGATTCCCCGAAGCTCACAAGTACTCGGCAGCAACTCGGCTTGAGTGAGAGATTCAGGCTCCGCTTCATCTGCTCACGGCATGCTTGTCACTGCGTGACGCCGCCCAGTGTCACTCCCGATTTTCTATTTCGACGAAAACAACATAAAATTGGCTCGTTCAACTTGGTAACCAATACACACATCAGATATCCCATGTGCACTTGAAAAAAGCGAGAGATTGAAACTGTAGACGTGTTTTGAAGTGGCCGACCTCACAGGGATAGCCAAGCTTGTCGACGTTGTCGTAAGCGATAGCTGCGGGCAAGTAATCATGATTGATGATCGATGATTGATGTACTGCGCCGCAGCTTTACAGCAGTATCGGCAAGTCAACGAGACACCGCGGTCACTGCGCTGGTGCCAAATGGGAGTGATCTGATGCGGTATGAAATACTTCCTAATCATAGGAGAATGAACAAATCTCGGTGTTTGAGTCGCATAGGTGCTGCAGAGTTTAAGGGGACTTTAAGAGCAGCTTAGAGGTGGGCAACGTGACATTGTGACGTGATGTCACGCGGTACGGCGGCTAAGCAAGGCAACCATCTCGATACATATGTAGTAGCCGCATCAACACAGCTCCAAGCTTGACCGCGTCTAGTTTGACACGTCGCTACAGAAATCTCAACTCCCCTTTGAATTCACAGGCACCGATACTACGATCGCCGAGGTGGACACTGTCATACGAACATTTGCACATACAGAACATCCGCCCCATGAGCATGAACACGATGAGCTCGATCAAAGGGCTGACCAATCCATTCCGGGTTATCGCACGGCGCGAGATGAACTTGCAACCTGGATGAGGCTGGTTTCGTCCAAGATGCTTGACTGGTGTCCCCCAGAAGCCCCACGCGGGTCGGATCGAGACGTAAAGTAGCTTGAAACCTGTAACGATCTGGCGCCACCTGGGGCATGTGAGCGGTGGGTATCCCGACTGTCAACTTGGATGACCGAACCTTATCACTCGTGCATGTAAAGTGACCTATTCATCAATCTAGTGTATTCGTATTCATGGGACGTCGTTGAGATGAGAAGCTCTACATCCATATCCATATCGATCTCGCGAGCGCACACGCGGGTTGACTTTTGACTGCCCTTTCCAGGATTCGCTTCAGTAGCTATCGTAGTGCTGTTCAGCATCCTGATACCTGAAAAAAAATAGGCTGTGGTGGCTCTGTCGTCTGTATTTCAATTATATATCAGTAGTTCTTACAAGAGGTATACTATCATAGGTCATGATCGCAGTGTGCGCGTTGGAGCCGGGCCACCTTGAGATACAGGGACGCTAGTCCAGGATCAGAGTCGGCCGTCCAAGGGACATCGAAAAGACATGATTGGAGGATGGTTCAATACGTCACTAGCAGCATTGACGTAGCCGCAGCAGTAGTATCGAACCAGACGTTCTAGGAAGTACCTGGCGAATACCGGGTGTATCTGAACACTTGCCAGAAGAAGCACCCGTGGTTCTGAAAAGGCGAAAACGGATGACTGTGAGATTGCCGCACTAGGAGCGCGGATGACGATAGAGCGCTCGATAAACCGGTATGGATAAAGGGAACGCACCAAAAATGAATCGACCTGCATTTATCGCGATCTCGGGAATGCACGACACGCACACTACTGCATATTTGTGTGTGAAAACCGCAATGGGTATATACTAATGGAATGTACCGTGATGTCTGCATGTGAGCCATCAGCGCAGGAATCATCATGAAGTACAACAGAGTCGCACAGGTTAGTGCGCATAACGCAGTCTTTTTTTTTTTGCGTGCTTTTTTTCATTTGGTAGGGAATGGGGACGACGTAGGTAGTCGCGTATGGCTTCCCTCGACATGCCGCTTCCAAGAATGGGCCACCCATGTGCATGTGCGTCGCGAATCATGCAACTTGATCGCACCTCATAGCCGGTGCTCGGACTGCCTCGGAGGAATTCAGGCCCCCGCGGCCGGTGTTTGAAGGTGACCCATGGGGGCGGGTCCGCCGGCACAGCCGTGAACGCTTGGGATTAGCTGCCCTCGATGGAAGTAGCGGGTCCGGTGATTGGCATCATACATGTAGCTGTCGAGATAACAGCTCACTGGGGTGATAAGATGGTTAAATGTTTGCATGTCATGATGGTTGTGTGAATCCTGTGTTATCCGGCGCTCTTCAAATACTCCCAGAGGTATATTGATTACTACTCCCGAGATTAATACTCAGAAGGTCCCTCTCATCTGCCCGCGAGGATTGTTGGGATGATTCCGAGAATGTCGCATCAACAGAATACAGAACTGCATGGATAAACCGCTTGTAAGTTACTCTTACTATCATAGTAGGTTCTCGACGTGCCAATGTGCCCAACACCCGTTGCGGAACACGAACGGCCATATTCCTACTTAACAAGTTTATCCAAAGATACCGACAGAAAGGCGGGTAAGTCCTCAAACATAATATCCATGACAACGTGGACATTGGCTTACTTTATAATTTCCAAGCAAACTGCGCGGAATGCTCTCTTATGTGTTGACAGTTCGATCTACATCCAGAAGGTCACTGCTTTCCTACGGGGAGACAGCAACCCAGTGATACGGGTCCGTAATTCCTTCAAGGCAAAGCGGGTTGATACGGTTTGTTACGCACCTTTGGACCGTGGATACTTATTCTTAAGCAGCTCTTCAGTTGCCGTATTCATGCTAGTCAGCCTTGTCATTCTGTTGAACCCCACTATGGCTCAAGCAGAGCTGCCTTTCGATTTGGACAACACCCTGGGAGCACTCCTCATCGGTGGACTTGTTGCTGTAGTGTATGATTCCTCGATTGTGACTTATACACCTTACTGACTCTTTTCAGTTTTTGGGGTGTAACTAACGCTCAGACCTACATCTACTATCAACGGTACCCGAATGATCCACTGGTCCTGAAATTAATTGTAAGTCTCTGTTCTCGTCGACTCGTTTCGTCACTCATTTTTCAATGTGTCACAGGTGGCCCTCTTATGGTCAGAGTAAATGCAAGCGAACCTATTCTCAAGCTTTCTAACGCACTCGTAGGGTCCTAGACACTTTCGATGTGTGCCTGACTAGTCATGTACTCTACCATTATCTTGTGACAAGTTACCTGAATCCACTAGCTATCGCAACACCTGTGTGGTAGGTGGTCACGGTTTACATTTCCCTAGATACACTTACTCATCGTTTCTTTAGGAGTGCTCTTGTGAGTCATCAATTTGACAGACAGACGCCTGTCTGAATGCGCTGTTTCTGCCAGGTCCATGTTTCGGTGACGGTGGGATATTCAGTCTTCGTGATATCAAGAGGTGTTTTTCAACAATTTGACGTTAGTCCGTTACGAATGCAATAATACGGTCGTGAGTATTTCCCCCAGAAGCACTGTCCATCCCGTTTCTGATCGAGACAAAGTCTGTTCGCCCGGCGAATATGGAGGCGTAGGTTTGCTCTTCGATCTGTCACGGCATTTATTGACGCCATATAGTCAGTGACCAGAAGGTTATCTTGGCGTCGATCGTGGTGAGTTGAGTTTCGTGAGGGTTGGGACATCCATTCCGTTTCGACCCATTTTCCCAGGGTGCCATAACTCTTTGTGATCTAGGTAAGTTGTTCCGAGGATCTGGTTTCGTTAACCTGAATTGCAGTGACCTTCTCTAGTTGTTGGCCTCAGTAAGCATTATTTTTCATGACAATTAATTCGATGACTGAACGCGTTACAGTGATTACCGTAGAAGCGTAGGTCCTAACCTTTGTTGTTCCATGCGTATGAAGACTTCAAATGCCTAGGTTTGGACTTCAGTCTTTTTCGCAACTTGATAGAATCTTCGTCAGTTTACACGCCAATCTGTGGTCATGAGTTCTTACGTCTCCTTCAGATCCTGCTCTACATCAATTTTGGCGCGGAGATATCAGGAGATCTTTTTGTAGCCATCATTCTGTGCTACTATCTGTTCACGTCAAGAACAGGCTTTCGGAGGTAACGGGGTTTCGTCTTGATCTATTGTGTATTCATCTCTTCATTACTCAAGTATGGATACGCTGGTTAACACCCTCATTGCATACATCGTCACGACTGGTAAGCTACTCGCCCTGGGTCTCGCGATCCTGATCGTCTCGATTAATCACTTCATAGGCTTGCTCACATCGTGCGTCACTTCCTCACCATCTGCAAATGTTGATTGACAACGTGGATCAGGGTCGATGCCATACTTGGAACCGTCTTTGTGAGCGAATTGCCATGCTACGTCGCCTTGAAACGTCGTTTATCACGCATAGTAGTACATAACGATGCCGACAAACTTCATCTTCATTGGGTTCTACTTCAATCTCGCGAAGCGTACGCATTCACTCAGCTTCATCCTGCATGCATACTGAGGTTCCGGTTGCTCTAGTGTACATCAACTCGTATCTCGCCCTGTAAGTCCGAATATCCACGCTTCCGTACGAGTCCTGCATATTTCCTCTTCCAAATCCCCCCATATTTGTGAATGCTTTGCACATCGTACGGAGCGGCGAGCAATAAGTACGCTCATCATGAATGCATGTCATCATCCAGACTGAACACACGCGAACACCTTCGAGAGAGAAGGGAACGACCTCTTTCGTTCCGCCTTTCTAGGCTCTCGGATCAGCGTTATACCGCCGACTTTGGACCGGGAAGTTTGTTGTCGGGTCCTGTCGACAAAGTATGTCTCCCTCCCTCTCGATCGTCTGCGTACCTGGAATCATCCTTATACTCACTTGTTTGCTCGCCCCCCTCTTGCGTTCGAACAGGCGCCCCATAGGGAGATAGAAGTGCGGATCCAGACGACGGTGGACTCTATCTCGGACTCTACTCATAATTTGCTGGCCCGCCTTGCGACGTCGAAGAACGGGGGCCACGGTGGGGAAAATGAATGGGATGGCTTATGAGAACGAGACCCCCTCTTTTTTATTTTTGCGCACGATACTCTTTTTCTTTTCGTCCCTGGGTTTTTTGAGAATAAATTCGCTCGGGTTCGGGGGCGGGTTCGGGGGCGGGTAACCCCCGTGGA
>JBBPQD010000101.1:0-20418 GCA_038092355.1 Caloboletus inedulis
CGCGCAATCTCATTTCTGTTTGCTTTCCGACTACTTGACCATCTGCAAGTCGCCACCGTTGAATCCCATCCCGGCCCCTGCCCAAAAGATGCATTCCGTCGGGGTAGAACGCGATTGCCCACACTCCTATAGGGCTACCAGTGTCAAGTACTATTCTGAATTGTCAATGTCACACTTGCTCCTCAGGATTGTTACGCACCGGTCTTCGTCAACGACATCCTCACCGATGGTACACAGACGTGGGCTTTGAAGGGTGAAAGAAAGCGTGTTTCAATTTATTGGTGATGCGAAAAGTTGCTCTATATACACATTTCCCTTGTTCTCAATATAGGCCTATTCACACAGGCATCTTGTGTCTTTGGCACTTGTTCTCACTCTGATCCCCGCTAGGTGACCTTCGTGACGACCATGCGAACAGTCGGCGTCGGCGAAACTCCGTTTCCTCGCTGCCAAGGGTAGTCTTACCCTGGGACTTACGAACTTGAACGCGCAGTCGTATCTCAGCTGCTGGACTGACACGGTGCACAACGGGCGCATCTCACCCAATCGAACTGCTGATGGAAGCATCAGTTTCATCCGGCCGAACCCGCGAATGCATCCTGTTGCCGCCTTCTACGTGGACACTCGTACGACCTGAATCGCAGGAGTTTCTGGCGTTGCAAGAGACGAGTCATGCGCCTGACCGAGGCCTATTTCATCTGGTCGGAATCACACTCGAAGCGCTTGCGCGTCTCGCTCACGATTCAAAAGAAGTGTGTCATGCGCACGTCCGATGGCCCTCTCATGTTCATTCTGAATCACACTGTCTCTCAATACACCACAACGTACGTAGGTGCTCACCGCCACATCCTCGAGCAAGTGTTTGAGACCGGGTAACTCGTCTATCATACGCAACGTCCCGACTGCGCCAAACTCGCCGCGAAAAACACACGGAAGGCACTCGTTCACTCCGTCAAAGGGTTGCACACAAGCGCACGCTTTTGTTTCTCGAACAGCTCATCTCGAAGCTTTGCATTCGTTCGGGACGGGTAGATATATGTATCGCTCAAGGGCTTGTTATCGAGCTTTCAATCGGGTGACTGAATGCAATGAGGAGGATGAATCGCCGTTCGCACGCCTCCATGTTGAGGGGCGTTGATACGGTAGAGGTAATCGAAGTTATGAGGCGGAAAGACGTCGGGAAAATTGTCTTGTCGTCGGGTGATATGACCCGTACTCGAGCAGACGCTACGAGGAGCAAATCGTTCGGTTTCCGTCAATCTGTCGTCTGGAAATTTTATGCTCTGTTCAGAAGGAGACAAGATGCGTATAGAGATGGACGATGTCAATTCCTTGAGCTTGTTCATTCCAACTTCTCAGTGAGGGTTTCTCGCGCACATATGAGTTTGACAGTCCGAGCTTCGAGTGGTTCAGATTCTAGAACAACCTTTGCCTCGACTAGTTGACCAACATTACGGGCTGCTTGACTTTTTCCTCAATCAAGTGACGCCAGCGTATGTCCTCATCCACCTCAACCGAGATGGTCCAAGTTGCCCAGCTCAAGTTGGACACGACGCCCACTTCCCATGGCGCGATACATATTACAACCACCAGTTTGGCCCCCGAGCTCAGTTCATGCAAATCACCACGTCGATTTAGTATTACAAGGTTTGTTTTCGACCCTACACTAGCAACCCGTTTCCGTCGGCTGGGAACTCGAAATGTTTCAGCATCGAGTCCATCCATCGGATCGTCTGCTGGCAAGCACCCGATTCCAGGACGATGTAATCCTCGTAACCACACCCTCGGAGCATCGATCCCGTTGGATTATTATTTCCGCCCGTTGGCGTTGGCATCGGTAACCTAAACCGTCGGTGGTGTTCAGGATTCGGATGGCATAGTACCGAACGCTTGTACTGACACTCATACTGAGGCCTGTGACCTCACTCTGGGACCCTGATCGAGTGCGTATTGTAGGCAAGTGAGGCGGCGGAAATGTGGTTCAGGATGGTAGCTTCGCAGATAGCTTGATGCTCCCTCGGACCACTCCGATTGTCTGATGTCCCCCCGGTCCAGCATTAAATTCTTCCCTCTCTCATCGGCCTTTCTGCTGGCTGCGAATCTCGTTTGTACACGCCCGGGCGAGGTTTTTGATTCGTAGGGATCACGTATACGTATCTTCCGCACTATGCACGTTCGTTCTCTACGATGGGTCGACATCCAATGGCATATTACTGATGCGAGTTCATACCAGGAATTGTCTTTGCGTACACCCCCTGTGGGGGATTGGGAGTCCGCATGGATTAATCTGCCCTCTAAATTCTTGGCGATGTGTATGGTGTTGTCTCAGAAGTAGCCAAGTTGTCGTCCAGATCCACCCGGCCAACCTGCACATCCTCCTTCCCGCCAACTGCTCGAATGCTCGCTCATGATCGGGATGACGGCCGTGCGACGAAGGATAAGGTATAACCACTCATGATGAGGAACGTGTAGCGGAACGATTGGTGCCATCTGCGTTCTCAGAAATCACCCAGCGATGTGGCCCACCACGGGCCATTAAATGCGGGAGTAATTGAACCACTTCTCGTCCAAAAAGAGGGAAGCGGGAAGCGCAAATCCGTCGGGGGCACCCAAGAAGTTGATCAATATCACTTGGAAGCGCGAATCATACCGCGAGATGCGAAATGGTATGTAAGATAGCAATTCAAGTCAACAGCTCACCCGCGGTCACAGCACGTACACTAAAGTTATTACAGGCCCAAGACAGTGATTGATAGATTGATATTATAGAATAACCTCGACCTAGGTTCGTCGAGCGGATTCTCCGCTTGCATTCGGAACATCCTTCCCGTGTTCCCATAGCATATACTCTGAAGTTGCCGTACTCCCGTACTTCACCTGCGCATTCAGGTATTCCGTGTAAAACCTTTCTGTTTCGGGTATCTGCTGCAAGTGCACGAGGTTTTGAAGAGTCTTCATGAGCGCCGGGTGGTCGGTTAAAAATGGATAGGTGGCGGTATTGACACCAGGAGCATAGATACGCAGACAACGATCGTCGACGTCCCGCTCAGGGAAGGTGACAGAAAACGATGTTGAACGTTGACCAAGGTCAGCCAAGATCGCGATATAAGGAGGAGAATCAGAGTCATGGTCATCTTTGTTGCCTTCGCTGTTCACATATCCGCTTCTGCGGGTGATGTTGTGCAACGCATCTTTCGAAGACTTCGACTGCCGAGCCTTGTCGGAAATGAGAATTTGTGACATTCGCGGTTTCGTTGATGCTGTCGTGGGCTCGCCTTTGAAATAGATCGGTATCACTTTGTCGATGAGAGGTTGTTGGTGACAGCACTGCACTGCACACGTCCTCTGCCAGTGGCGTAGTGTCCACTCGTCCAAGCTACATGGTGGATCGTCAGGCTTGGTGTTACGTTATGAAGAAGGAATTCGGAAGACAAACGCTAATTCGTTCCCTTCCTTGGATCCAGCGATGTTCGCCTCCATGCATATCCAGTGCGAGAAATTCAGATATGCATCCTCGAACGTTTTGCGTGCAATCGATGTTTCAGGGGTCTCGCCCCATATCTGGTCTCCGAAGATGTATTCAAGCCAATCCACGACGGGAATCATTTGGCAGTCGGGGAGATGCCCGTCCCATGTCTTTGGCATCGTGGTGACCACGTTCTGCGCCGTTGTGCGGATGAATAGGTCCTTGGCCAGGAGCCAAAGCAATCTGCTGGCCAGCTCGCCACGTTGACCCATGTCAATCATGCCAGAGTTGACTATGTTCAACAGAGTGCTCAGAGCGCCCCCTAGAAGGTCAGGGGCCGCATGGAGGTCGCGTGCGGCGACGCACGAAAGGAGGGGTTCGGATGGATAACTTGTGAACCTCCAGTTGCGATCCAAGGTCGTCGCAAGACATATGAGTAGGTGGCTCGCCACACCTTTTTCCAGATGCTCGACCGAATCAGGGTGTCCGAGCGTGACGTTGAGATTGACCCGCTGTCCCAATATCGCAAGCACATGGCTGGTGTTACTTGGATCGAAACGCGCTGTCCCATATAACTTTGTGGACACTATATCCAACACTGGATGCGTTTGCCCGTGCGCATTCTTAAGAGAAAGCCACCTATCCGCCATCGAGGACGGGTGAAGTAAGTAAGCGGCGATAACAACTTGAAAGGGAGGGGGCATTACAAAGGTCTCCCATAACCCAGGATGTAGTCCAGTCTTGAAACATCCTCCACGCCCATTTCCCTGAATCCAGGTGCACTCTGGTCCCATCCCAGCTGAGTATAAGGTGGGAACAGCTGTTCACCACCTATAGCGACGCGAGTAGAGTTATCTAAGACGGCAGATGATTAATGATTATGATCAACAAGCTCGTCGGGACATCGCCACACGTACATTTCTGGTTGGGGGGTGAAAAGTCGGCAACCTTGGACGTCGTCGAGGCGAATACAACCCACACAGCATGATTCTCTGTATACGTGTAGTCGCGCACTGCTCTGCAAAAAACGTCCGCAGGGCGATATCCGTGTCTTTCATTGCTTGTACTGAGCGGGTGTGCTTCATCGATTGCAATCACCAACTTGGGATCGTCAGGAGCGTCGGGGAATATCCTCGCGAGACAGGCGCCGACTTTCTTGTAGGCAACACCAAGAACCAAAGAAAAATGGGAGGTGACAAGGGGATGAGGTTTTTGTTCTGGTTCGGATCGCGTTACTCAGCTACGACTTCGACGACACGAAGTAGAGTATTTACCAGATAGGGAGAGCGTTTGAAACTTCTCAGTGGTTTCATCAACCTCTGTCTCTGTGGCCTTCTCGACATCCACCGTGGAGGAATCCTGTGTTGTTGCACCGTGTTCTATGGGGAGGCTTTGGACGAGCTCAGCATGAGTCTGCAGAAGATCGTCAAATCAGATATACGACGCAGATATATATCCACACCTTCTGGTATTTCTGAGCAAGCTTTTCAAAGAAGTCACTCCTGGCAGTGGACTTGGGAGAGATGCTCATATTGCACATCTGGTCGACCCAACGCATGACGCCTTCCTTGGCATTCCGAGTGGTGTATATCTGAGAGAGATACTCCTCGAGCGTATCAAATAAAGCGGTGAGGAAGGCGTAGCAGATGGTTTGGTACGCTTCCACGGTGCGCGGGGGGTTCGTCAAGAGGTCCGATGGAATTTTATCACGCGCAGGGAAACTCCCGAGGTCGCCTACCTCGCGCAAGTTCATGTAAATTACTATGACGCCCTTCTTTCTCAACTGAAGATGGATTCAGTCATGACATGTACTCGTGAAAATGAGCACTCGTTTACCTCGGTTAGCATCCTTGATTTGCCGGTCCCCGAGCTCTGAACGATGGAACAGAACTTGGCGTAGTATGGACGGAGGATCGCTTTGTCATTGAACAACTTCTCGTTGTGTGTCAAATACTCGTAGAAGCCATCGATAGCTGCGCCACGGTACACTGCCTGGAAGGACCTTGACAAGCCTTGCGCTAGGTATCCGAGGACGTTAGTCCATCCTGTGTGGTTACGGTCAGATGGTGTGGCGCGGAGCACTAACCGGTTTCTGCTATGAGCTCTGGTGCTGGTGGTACCGGTACCGCTGCTGCTCCTGCTGCTTTGAGGATAGCTTGCGGAATGGCCAACCCATCGTCAACAAATATCAGACAGATATTGCAGACACGTACCGAGGTTTCGAATGTCGCGGTATGATTTTTGCTTCCAAGCAGAACACAGCATGTCTCGTAACTCTTCATGAGTGTTGATCAACTTTCTGGCTTGTTGCATACTAATATACTTTGCGTCCAAGTCACCCTTAGAGTTTTCAACGATAGCATTAAGGAGCATGCGATAGTCAATGTCGGAACTCAGATCGGAGACGTTACCCAAATCATCTTCGACGGCTTCCTCCACCTGCCTGTCGAGCTCGAGATGAGTGGCGGCGTCGAATCGATCTGGGAGACTCTGGAGGGCCATGTTGTTATCCAATCCATTTGACAAGCCGCGCCGCTTTTATATCGCCAACGGAGCACCCACAATCGATTGACAACGATTGATCCACAGCAACTGTTATTCAACATTTCTATTGTTTTCTGCAGATGTAAACCACAAGCCTGTCCCAAACGGCAGTCATGAACTCCACCACAATTTGACGATGGAGGCTATCCGTCCTTGAAGCACACTCCACATTTCCATCCATGAGAGTGGTTCGCTTATTGTAGAACACAAGTATCGAATGGTATCAACACGATAAACTTCGACGATCACGGATTTTCGGTGGCTTCCAGCATCACTGGAACAGGAGGGGCGTGATAATGGATTATAATCCATTTTTGCCTCGTTTTACCTCATAGATAATCACTTTCCAATGAGGTAAAATGGATTATATTCCATTAGCACGCTTCTCCACAAACCGTGATGCCATTCTCTGTCCCGTGGTCTCGATTTAGTTCCTTTCTTCACAGACTCGTACTACTGTACCACGACATAATCAGTGGAACTGAGTCACGGAAGCTGCAGCTATAACTTCATGTGGCGTTGGACCGGCAGAATTGATGTCGGGTACTCGTCAGCGCTCGGTGTAGCAACCCCATTCAAGTCGTGCTGGGTAGTTGAGTGAGGCTGGGCCCAGTCAGGAGGAGGATGTTTCGCTGTCAGCAAAGGCCACGAGAACAATCACAAACGGGAGAGCAGCTGTGTGGGATGGACTCGAACCCCGATTGTATCCGCCCCTCCCATCGCAGAATACGGTGCGCAATCGCAGGCTCCACAGTAACTTAGACCGCATTCTATGACGCCAATGTCCACTGATTGCCTGATCATCCCAACGAGGTCCCCTAGCTGGGGGTCCGAATCAGAATAAGCGCCAACGACACGAGGCGCCTGCATGGCTGAGAAGGGAGGAGCGTTTTCATGCAGTCCAACTCTCTCCGTACCACGGCTCGACCTCAACATTGTGCTTCTTGTGACACTGCAAAATCTACAAACGTGCCCCACTGCGGAAGATGTCGTCAACAAATAACAGTGTGTAGCAGTTCTCGGGAACGAGTGTGCGATGCTAACAGTTGAGTAAGACCATACAACAGTGCTTGACATCACTACTGACTTTGGTTATGTGTGGGCAATTGCTTTCTACCCTGACGGAACGCATTTATTAAGCGGGAATTACGATGGGCTTCGACGATGGCGAGTTGCAGACAGCCAAGAGGTGGGAAAGCAACTGGGAGCTATGGTGAACGCCATTTCTGTGTCGAGGGACCACAGGTGGATAGTGTGCGGGGCTACCCTGGGGGCAACCGTATGGGACGCCAAAATCCAAGAAAAAGCCATCGAAGTGGAAGGCACAAAGGATGTAGTTGCTGTAGATATCTCGCCCGACGCCACCAGGTTTGCCACCGGTGTCGGAAACAGCGACAAGACAGCGAACATCTGGGACATCGTCACCGGCGACAGATTGGTTGGCCCACTCCAACATGACGAAGACGTCGACGGTATCAGATTCTCTCCGAATGGCGAACACATCGCCACTACCTGCGATGACTCTATCCGCGTCTTCGACAGTCTCAGTGGTGACCAACCCCTCACCATCATGGTCGACGTGAATTCCGGGTGGCTCGCGGTCACTCCCCTCGCATGGTCAAACAATGGCCAGCAGATTTTTTTCCGCACACCGGCAGAGATGAAGACACGCGACGGTGTATTGCTCTAGCCGCCAATGGGAAGTTCCTCGCTTCATTCTCACAAAATTCCATCTTGTTCTGGGACGCTTCGACACTTACTCGGATCGGCCAAGTCATTGAGGACAGTCAAAGAGTATGGTCAATTGCTCTCTCCGCAGACTGCAGCTATCTCGCGACTGGCGGAATCGACGGGAAAATCACGATTCGCGGTCTCGTCGATATCCTTCCGAACTCGTATGGTCCTTTCCATGTAAGTATTTGTGCGTTTACGATGTTGGCACGTCGAATAAGGTCCACATTATCATTCCCCTGTCCTAGGCACCTACTCAAGAAGCTGACTTGGAAACACCCGAAGATGGCCCTCAACAGCGACAAGACGAGACTCTGGTAGGAGTTTGTCGACCTCACCAAGGAAATTACACTGACTCCTGCGTTCCCACACAACCCTTTCCTTTTTGAAACTGGTTTTCATGACGCATAAGGTCGAGGTGCCGACGAGTGTACCTGAACCCCTGTTCGACTTTGATGAGGTCTGTGTTTATTTCACTTTACTCCCGCTTTCGTGTTGATGTTGTCGGAGCCGCCCTCCCCAGCAACCTCTGCGCATTTTCGTCAGGCTGAGGTAATGCTGCCAGGCTCGTCGGAGGTCGTATCACAGCTATCAGCTGACCTGCCCGCGACATCCCCTGCCGAGTCGTCTGGAGGTATCTTGGCGTTCAAAAGGTGGCTGCACACAGTGATGAAAAGGAGCGAGAAGAGCCAGGGTTCGCATCAGCCAGATCACCCTTCCAAGGAGCCTGGTCGACCTGCGAATCCCCACTTTCGTTCGAGGTCACAGGGAAGAGAGAGTACTACAAACGTGCGACCTTCCATAATGGCTGCAGCTAAACGCCAGCTGGTGAGTGTTCTCTTCTTCGGTTAATAGCGTGCAATGTGCCTGAAGAACTATCTTAGCGATCGGTCGCAGTCTCCTTCACAGAAGAACTCCCAAAAGAAGAACCAGCAAAACAGGTTCGTTGATTGTTCAGTTTGTTTGTCGGCGCTGATGTTTGTCCTAAGTCACAGCCTAATACGGCCACCAAGGCTGGTGAAGCGAGCCATTCGAACAAGGATGCTTCCATTAGCAGACAAGATCATGCAGATGCAAAGATAGCCGGCCCTGTGTGTATTTCTCATGACGATAGATCCCGTCGTGACAACTCACTTTTTATTAGGCGCAACAAGTGAACGATGCGGCTCAGTCCTCGGCCGTGCCAACGGGGGTCCACTTCATGGTGCGCATTCACTCTTTTAACCTTGATTGTTAGACTCACGATGGAATACGCCAGCGAGAAACAGGCGATACTGCCATTTCGATTGGGTGCAAGTTCAACTTACCCGCATGGATGTCGTGCCGGAGCCCGTTCAGCGAAGATGGGATGCGTTGATCCGTGCATGCCACATTGATTTATGAGTTTGAGCATTTATTATGCCGTTCTTAGAGTTCATGTCATCTCATAGCATGAGTATGAGTTCTGATACCCTATGGTGACGTGTTATTGCGTTGTACACCAACTTTCGTTACATTGTTGCTGCAGCGCTGCCATTCGAACCTTGCGCAAAGGCAGCATTGTAGTCGTTAGGATCCCTAACGATTATTTGTTTGCGATCTTGTGTATTAGTGGCTATCTCGAGTTATCTTGATCTTATCTTATCGCCTGAGAGTGACTAAGCGCATAAGAAAAACGTCAGTCCGACACTACACCTACTACGACACCCACGATGGAGTTTATACCTGGGCCAGCCATTCATCGGGTCCTTTGCGCTGATTGCGGTGAGTACCTCCCGTTCCAAAGATCAGGGAATATTCATACGCCAAACTATCAGGGACACCGATCGAGCCCAATTCGGCCAATCTCTGCGTAGGTTGCTTGCGGAACAGGTGAGTATGGGTCAGGGATCGGCGTCGTGTACGCTGACGATCTTTCCCATCACCGCCAGCGTGGACATCACAGAGGGCATCCCCAAACAATGTACGTTCCCATCTTGACGCCTCGCCCAATCCAACCGCTGATGGACCCACACCAGCATCAGTCTCGTTCTGCCGAAACTGCGAACGCTTCTTGTCGCCACCTTCTGCATGGACGCTCGCACGACCAGAATCGCAGGAGCTTTTGGCGTTGTGTTTGAAGCGACTCAAGGGACTCAACAAGGTGCGCCTCACCGAGGCCCACTTCATCTGGACGGAACCACACTCGAAGCGCTTGCGCGTCTCGCTCACGATTCAAAAAGAGGTGTGTCATGCGCGCGTTTGATATCCTCCTCCCGTCGATTCTGAATCATACCGTTCCCCAATACACCACGATGCGCATAGGTACTCACCGCTACCATCCTTGAGCAAGTGTTTGAGATCGAGTACCTCGTCCAACATACGCAATGTCCCGATTGTACCAAACTCGCCGCGAAAAACACGTGGAAGGCGCTCGTTCAAGTCCGTCAAAAGGTCACGCACAAACGCACGTTTTTGTTCCTCGAACAGCTCATCTTGAAGCATGCTGCGCAAAAGGATACGGTAGGGGTCAAGGAAGTGAGGGATGGGCTGGATTTCTTTTATAGTCAGCGGAGTCATGCGGTACGGATGGTGGAGTTTTTAGCGGGGGTCGTGCCTGTGCGGTCAGTCGTCGCCCGTCCTTAGCAAGGTTCTAACAGCAATGGAAACCAACACCAATTGATTGGCGCAGATCAAAGGGATCCGAGCAGGTGTTATCGACCGACACCCATTCCAATACGGCCAACTATAAATTCACGTACTCGGTCGAGATTGCCCCGATTTGCAAAGACGACCTTGTTTGTATTCCCCTCAAACAAGCGCGTTCGCTCTCCAACATCTCCCCGTTGACGATATGCACGCGCGTGGGGTCGTCGTTTCAGCTCCTGGACGTGAACACGCTCCAATCAGTCGACGTGAGCGCACAAGTGTACTGGCGTACCCCGTTTTCAGCACTGGCGGGCATCACCGATCTCGTCGAGTTCACGGTGTTGGACGTCGAACCTGTTGGGACGCATCGGGGCCGTTGGGTGCTCGCGGATGCCCAAGTCGCACTTGCGGGTGCCTTTCGGAGTTCAGGGCGACACGGCGACGAGGACATGCTCATGGACTATGACTCAGCGGGCGGGACGAGTTTGATATTGCATACGCGCACGCACCTCGGGGGGATCCTTCAACCGGGGGACACCGCGATGGGCTACTACCTCACTGCGTCCAATTTCAATTCGGATGACTATGCGACCCTGCCCGCAGACCGCATTCCAGACGTGATTCTCGTCAAGAAGGCGTATCCAAATCGGCGAAAAAAAGCTCGGACGCGGGCGTGGAAGTTGCGGAGTATTGCCAAGGAGGATGGGGAAGATGGGGAGACGGGTGGTGGGAGGGGTGTGGTTGGAAGAATGGGTGGTCGCGACCAGAGGAAGGTGGAGGAAGATTATGAACTGTTCTTGAGGGACTTGGAGGAAGATCCTGAGTTGAGGGCGAACGTGAACTTGTACAAGGCCAAGGACACAAAGATGCATGACGCGAGCGCGGGGAGAAAGAAAGGAGGGCAGTACGGGATGGACGTGGATGAGGTTGGTCTCGAGCCAGGCAATAGTGGGGCTGCGGGTGTGGAGGGAGATGGAGACGACGCGGAAGAGGAAGGGGATTTCCCTGATGTTCATTTGAAGGAGTTGTTGGAGGACTTTGACGACATGACGCTGGGTGATGGTGAAAAGGCTAGCTGACTCGGTGGAGTCCTTGGGGTAAACAATGAGCATACATAGTACAAGGACATGTCGGTTGAGTGGCACGACCGCAGAATCCAATGCGTCCTTGTACACCGGATTTTACCTTGTAAGTTACGCTCTTGTGCTCGGCCGATGGAGCTGAGGCTACAACTGTAAACGCATTCTGTGCGATTCCACGAGATAAAGAACCCAAGTACCACTGAGTACGACAAGTGCTGCCAGTTCGGATTGAGCATCCTGGTTGATCATGGAGCCGGGAACCAGGATAGCATACACCGCAAGTAAGAGACAGCATACATCCGGCGAGAACTCACGTTTTGTCTTCCGAGAGCGCGCGGACTTTTTCCCGACATAATTAGCGTCGAGAGATAAGCACCTACGAGCTATGGACCCGTGAAATGATGAATGGATGTCTCCATGCAGAGACGCCACCCTATGCGGTCGACGTGGGTCACAAAACAGGGCACCATGCTCAGTCACCGTTTTATAGACAACTCAGGTGTTGGGAAAAATGACAAGCGTGCTGGCAACGCCTGATCCTCCCAATTCTCGCCAATCGAATCATAAGAGATCATGACGGACGCCATCATCAAGAGTACTCGGGCATAATAGACCGGAGAGGTAAACGAGCGTCGCCCAAGGATCGTATGGTCGGTCACCGTGTCGTTGATGTCCTCGTCCTCGTCGAGAACGATTGGCTTTGCTGCTGCGTCGACAGACGGTCGTACTGTCCCAGGGCGCTCACTGACTTGCATCTCAGGGTCATCCTATGGTACCACGGAGACCATAAGCCTTCCGGGCGTGGCGGGCACTGGACCCATCAAGCGGACTGCGATCAGATCATTGAAGCCATGAACGCACAAGACACAGCGACGTTTACTATGGGCCCATATTCCGTGACTAGTTGGGTTCAAACGAGCTGTACGATAGTCGTAAAGACGCATCTGGTTTTGGTGTGGGTGAGGTGTGGGAGGACTGACATCACTAGTGTCCAATCGACCGCGGATACGGTCACGTAGGGGGATTCGTGTGCATCGAGGTGACGAGACTATACGCGGTTTTTGCAGGTATACGTATATTTGTTTGGGGACCGTCGCGAGCTATTTGTCTAATATGTGTCATGCATCGCATAAGTGCGCCTATGGGAGATGTATCTTCAATGGGCGGGAGGACGGGATTTGGGTCAGGAATACAACAGTCAGTAGCCAGTCAGCGTGACATACCTAGACACACTTGAGGGAGGACGGGGGTGCTGAGGCTGTAATTTGGACTGAATTAGATACATCAAGGTAAGATATGAAGGACTTTTTACGATCCATGTTGACAACGTTACCCCACCGTCAATATCTACATTTTGACGGATGTCACGACTCAAGTGCGATCCATGTAACTGCTAGATGGCAGAGTACACTGTACAGCCAGGAGTACAATGTCGATTCTCACATATGTGGGTGTACAGCGAAAAATAGCTAATATATTTTGTCTTTTACACGCTCCATCGCTGTGAGAAAACAGTTGGTAACCTAGGCAAAAAACGATTCCGCGATAACGCACGATTATAATGTAGCAGCTTCTCGATCAGATCGACATGCGTCAGCACCATACGACGACAACAATATCTCTTCAATTGCAACTCGTCAAGAGCATCTCTGCGGTTCATTATGAGGTTGGGTCGCGACAGAGTAGCAAACGCCTACCCTTCGCTCATATCATTTGCGAGCAACTCTAGGTATGCGTTCCACTTGTCACCAATGACTTTTCCGCATGTGAAGCACCTGACTGGGATAATCTGCAAGCTGGTCGTTGAATTATAGTGCTGAGTGTGGTTATTGACCTACCATGGTTGGTGTCGATGGTCCTCAAGAAACCATGCACATTCCGCACATTTTGACTTGGTTAGTCGTCACGTGACAGACCGAAGAACGCGTGCACGTGATTGTCACAAAGAACAGGGAACGTTCAACGCGTTCAACCTTGTCGTCGCCGTTGGCAACAGCGAGCTCAACATGCGCGACGAGTTTGAGCTGCAAGATGAGCTTCAGTCGCTCCAGGATACTTCTTCGTACGAGATACCCAACGAACATGACATACACGATACCGAACCCGGCCCCTTACTACAACGTGCGTTGACGCTCAACCCGCGCGTGTCCAAGTCGCCTCTGACTATCCAATCTCACAGATGCCGTCAACAGAACCGCGCACAATTCGGAAGCTATCGCCGAGCCGGAGATATTCGACATCTTTCGTAGCCTGCTCAAACACGCAGACGCAGTCCCCGGCGTGCTCATGAGCAAGCTCCATGATTCGGTCGCGTCTGGCTTCAGCGCGCAGATAGACGCAGCGATCAGGGATTCCAGAGAGGAGGATCAACAGGTCGTCATGGCGCACAAGATACCGCTGGAGATGTACGCCTTTCTCCTTCACTGGTTCGTCTCGGCCGCCGAAAAGGTCAAATCAAGGGGCGAAGAGAATGCCCCGCAGCCGCAGCCGCGATCTCGTCGTGGCAGAGGTGGTAAAACAGGGAGTTCGCGCGCTGCAGCAAGGACCGCGGAGGGTTGGAGTTGGATGGACCAGATACCGGGAACGCTCGATCTGTTCTCCAAGGCAATGAAGCTCAAAACTCATCGTATCTGGATGACGAGTCCAGAGAGGGATGCATTCATAACGTATGTTCTCTGTATCTCGCTCGTAATATCAAATTAGTGACCTCGAGCTAGCTGCCTTACTCGACCCGCGTATCACATCGCAGAGAGCGATCAATATATGAAGGACAGTACAATCAAAATGAACGTCTACAAAGTCATCTGTATCGCCGTCAAACACCATGGCCATGCTGTTGCTGCGCAGATCAGCATCATGCAAGCGCTGCAATATTACGAGCATCTCTCCGAACCAATGGCAGAGCTCCTCTCTTACCTCGCCAAAGACTTTGATCACGCCCAACTTGGGGATGAGGTTCTACGCGAGATCGCTGGGATGACTTTCAGTGCACAAGACACAAAGGGTCCCAGAGCCTTTTCGCGTTTCCTTGTCAGGTTCAGTGAGGAGTCTCCGCGGTCAGTACTCAAGCAAATCAGTCTTCTTCTGCAACACCTAGATTCCGAGGTACGTGTATGCCTCTCCGAATCATTGCCATTGATGGAGGTCCACCTAGTCATATCCAATGCGCATGGCCCTCGTTGAAGTCATCGGCTCACTCATTCGCGAACTTTCCAGTTCGGAAGACATGACCAATGACTCGACGCAAACGCACAAACAACTCAGCGGGCTCTTCGACCTTCTCATCTCCCGCACGCTCGACCTGTCCTCGTATGTCCGCTCCAAAGTGCTCGCCACACTCTCGAAGCTATGTGACCTTCGTGTCCCGTTTCCGAAACAGCGACTCAAGATTACGAGGCATGCCGTGGCGATGTTGGAAGACAAGGCGTCGACGGTGCGCAAGTCGGCGGTGGCGTTGTTGGCCAAGCTGGTAGTGACTCATCCGTGGGGGCTCATGCACGGCGGTCCTCTGAACCTCGAGAAATGGCAGGGCTATTACCAGGAGGTGGCGACTAAACTGGACAAATTGGAAGATGCTGTCGGGAAGGCTGTCGAGAGGGCCGACGCCGGGGAAGAAACTGAGCAAGAAGGAGAAGGCGACGAGGAAGGGGGGGATGAAGAAGGTGGAGACGAGGATGCCGATGGAGAGGATGATGAAATGCAAATAGATGATGTCGAAAACACCCCTAGAGCTCGCAAGAAAAGGAAAAAGTGTGTATCAGACTTGGTCGCTTGTTCTGTTCTGACGAAATCTATCAGACCAAAGGTAGCAGATGACGACGAGATGGACGTCGACGAGCTGAGGGATACAGACTTAGACAGCATAATGGACTCGGACGATGAACAGCCCCGACGTAAGAAACAGAGAGAGAAGAAGAAACCGCGCAATTCAACAGTAAACCTTGCCGCGATGACGTCGGAACAAGAAGCCCTGGCTGCGCTGGAGTCCAATGAAGTCCTCCATCTCAGACTACGGAAGAAATACTACTCGGAAGCACTCAGCTTCATCAAGACAATCGAAAGTTGTATGGAATCTGTAATCCAACTACTTGGCAGTACCAACAAAGCAGAAGTATTGGAGGCGATGGACTTTTTCCGGGTAACCAACGAGTACGAATTTCAAACATCAGAGGTCATCTTCCCATTCTCCGTGCGATACCTTTGACTAACTGTCGCTTCAGCTCGGGATCAAACGCATGCTTCATCTGATATGGTCGAAAGACAACAACCAGACTTCCGAGGATGGGAAAGAGCTTAAGGGCGTGCGCTCCCGTCTCTTAGAGTGCTACCGCAGCTTGTACTTTGATCCCTTGCCTGACATGGAGCCGAAGCAGCAAGTGAATCGGATCGCAAAGAACATGATCGAGTTAGCATTAAAATCCGTCTTTCCGTGTCGTCTCGCTGATTCCACTAGATTGACCTATGACTCAACGCTAGCTGAGTTGACCAGTCTGGAGGAAATGATGAAGACGATGATGGAAGAAGAACTCGTCCATTACGACATTATCAACAAGCTGTGGCAGGTATACAGTAAGCTTGCCCTGGTGTTGCAATCCAAAAGGTCCCTTCCGAAACCATTTCTTTTTATTAGGTTCTCCGAAACCGCTTCCTGCGTGTCAACGTCGAGGTGCGATCATCGTCCTCGGCATGTTTGCACTGGCAAAACGCAATGTCATATCGGAGAAGGTTGATGTTTTACTCAGAGTAGGCTTGGGCCCTCTGGGGAAGGTAGCATCGTCTGGTTGTCACTCAATGTTGTGAATTGACCATGCTACTTCTCAGGCCGATCTTACGCTCGCTCGGTATACATGTGTCGCTCTTCAACGGCTAAATGGCAGCGCGAAAAAGATCAAAGGTAAGCTCGCCCACTAATTTCCCGTGTCTCGTGCCGATAGCGTGATGGACAGGTTCCCTTCTCAACAAGACCCTCCGTATGGAAATCGAAAATCCCGTTTTCAAAAAACTGCAAGATGCTATCGAACATCCCTGTCGTTCCAAAGAATGGTTCGGGATGGCTGAGCAAGCCATCAACACGATCTACGCTCTGGGCGATCACCCCGACGAGTTGTGTAACGTGATCATCAAGAATCTCACCCGCCGCGCATTCACGCGAAAGCCGCAACCACCACCATCAGACGCGCCAGTGGACGAAGAGCGAGATCTAGATGCAATGGAGGAAGACGCTGAGCCTCCGGCGTCGGCAGGTTTTGCATCACATGCGCCTGTGTCGCAGGGTATCTCAGCCACGCAAGGAGCAAGTCAGGCGCCGGGGGAGAAGGACGTGGGCGATGTGTTCCATCTCAGCCAGCTGTTATTCGCCGTGGGACATGTCGCGATCAAACATATCGTCTTTCTTGAACTCGTTGAACGAGAATGGAAACGCCAAAAGGACGAGAAAGAACTGGGTTCGTCCTGTGATTGTTCTTTGAGAGAGGAATACTGATATGTTTTTTTTAGCGGAGAAGCTCGCGGCGGGGACGAATTCGGCGAACAAGGGGTCAAAAGAAGTTGAGGAACTTGATCAGGTCGCTGGCAATGTCGAAGATGAGATTGGCGAACGAATCGCTGCAGTGCGGGAAACGGAGCTCTTGTACGGACCACATTCTTTGTTGGCGCTCTACGGACCACTACTCGTCCATGTCTGTGGGAGCCCTCACAAATTCAAAGTAAGTTGGACCCAGCAATTTTCGTTCGTGACTACTCACGGCAGATCGCTAGAACCAGACCCTCCGTGCGACCGCGACATTGTCGTTTGCGAAATTCCTCTGCGTTAGCTCGCAATTCTGTGACGAACACCACCACTTGCTGTTCAAGATCCTTGAGACCTCCAAAGACCCGAGCATCCGTAGTAACATCGTCATCGCGCTCGGCGACGTCGCCGTCTCCTTTAGTAGCATTATTGACGAGAACAGCAACGAGCTCTACAAGGGTCTCTCGGATCAAGACCTGGTCGTCAAGAAAAACACCCTCATGGTGCTCACGCATCTTATTCTCAACGGGATGATTAAAGTCAAGGGTCAATTGGGCGAGATGGCCAAGTGTTTGGAGGACAACGAGCCGCGGGTGTCGGATTTGGCAAAGTTGTTCTTTACGGAACTGTCGACGAAAGACAATGCGATTTACAATAACTTGCCGGATGGTAAGGGGATTTGTCCGCTCTGATTCAAATTCGTCTTTGGCTCATGGAATGCAACAGTCATCAGTCACCTGTCATCTGGGGAACATGCCGTCGAGGAAAAGGCGTTCCAGAGCACGATGCGCTACATGTTCTCCTTTATCGAGAAAGTAAGCCCCCCCCCCCCAATCTGCGTTCCTTCTCAACGCCACCTACTCATCTGCCCCGACCCCACTTCTAGGAAAAACAAGCTGAAAACATTGTCGAAAAACTCTGCCAACGTTTCCGACTCTCCGAAGAGCCCCGTCAGTGGTGTGACATTGCGTTTTGCCTCGCGTTGCTCCCGTACAAGTCGGAACGCTCCGTCAAGAAACTGATCGAGGGATTCTCGTTTTATCGGGACAAGTTGCACGATAAGGAGGTGTTTGGACATTTCGTAGATATTTTGACCAAAGCGCGGTCGAACAAGTCGGCGAATAAACCGGATACGGAGTTGAACGAATTTGAGTTGGTGAGTTTATTGTTGTTGTTGCTATTGCCGCCCTCTTCTTCGTGTCACTTTTGTCACTTTAGTCTACTCGGGCATCACTCGATCGTTTTTTTATTTTATTTTATTTTATTTTTTGCGTTTTTGGCTCACACGGTTGAATGGGTTAGCTCCTCGAAGAGCATAAAGTTCAAGGCGAGGAAGACCAAGCGTTCGAGAAACGCGTCGAAGGGAAAAAGGCGGCTGCCAAGAAGAAGGCAACGCGGCGATGTGAGCGCTTCTCTGTATCTTTTCTTCTTCTCCCTACCTGGCGTTCGCGATGGACTCACTCACCCTTCCCACTTCTCTCTTTTTCCATTCCGCAGCGGCGCGCAAGAAAGCCCAACCTCAGGAACCCGATGTCGAATCTGAGAGTACAGCCCCGACCAGGTCCTCTGCTCGCCCCAAACGACGCGCCCAAACGCGCGACGAAGACGAGGACGAGGACATGTACGTGTAAGAAACCCGGGGCGGAATGCCCCCCCTCCCCTCATTCGGAGACGACAATTTTATTTTGATGTAGCAAATACGTGTAATGGTCGATCTTGTATGCCCTAGACTTTTGTAATCAATCTAATGCGTGCGGTAACAAACCTACATATGCTAAAACAGCGCCGAGAGGGTGGAAACGAAAGAAAGGGGAGAACAAGACACGAGAGACGAAAAAGCATGACGAGCGAGACAGGAAAGTGCGAATGAGTGTCGAGAGTGAGAGGGTCGATCGGATGATCGTCCTCGAGCCGAGAATAAAAAGGCAGAGAAAGAAAAAAAGACAAGGAGCGTGTTGGGTCAGCGTTCCTGGAAAGAGTGCGCATCTCTGGATAACGATAACGATAGAGATAGAGACAAGGATAAGAATTGAGATAATGAATAGGGGAGACACCGAGAAAAAGAAAAATAACAAGGGAGGGGGATAAAGACAAACTGAGCATTAGATTAGACGTGTGGTATACGTTTGGCTTTGCGAACGACGAGTTACACAGGAAAAAAGGATGACCACCTTGTCCACTGGAATAAGATACGAGACCTTGTTTTTCTACCCGACCACGAGATGAAGCAGTATTGACCAGAAGAGTGAAGAGTGAGAGAGTGAGAAGTACAAGGCGTGTCCCCTCGACATTCTCAAGAAAGATGGAAAGAAAGGATGAAACACATGTTCAATCTGCCTTGAACCGCCCGCCACCACCGCCTCCCCGCATGGTGGCCTTCATAAATGCAAAGAAGCGGTCGGCGTACTCGGACGGCGGCACCGGACTGATTTTATGCTAAAAAAAAAATTACACATACATGGTCATCCTCTCATGCTATCCTACGTCAAAGGAGAGGCCCACTCACGCGATCCGCTTTTAGCCGTTTCCAAAAGTGTTCCAATTGTTTGACGGTCGAGTACGGCGTCAGTATGTCAATGATACCAACATAGTAGAGCGTGTCCATTGGTCGATTCGCCTCGTCAGTCGCTTGGAGGCCACCTTCGTCTTGGTAAAAAATGTATTGTTGTCGGTCGCCTGTATCTTCTTCAGGCAAGTCGAGTGTGCCCGACCCAAGGCGCTTCGGGTCAGATTTGCGCATCGCGCGCTTCATGGCAATGGCTTCGGGCGATCGTGCACCCTTGTACTGGGTGTTTTTGCGACGAATGGCGGGTACGGAGGGCTGTCGAGACGTTATCAGCACAACACCGGGACAGAACACCGCTTCCACTTACCGAAAAGACTTTGAGCGTGTTGCTGCGCACGTTATCCCTGTTCCCCCGCCGGACATGGTGTATGCCGACGAGTAGACTGTAATCCATCACATCCACCGACTTCAAGAATTCCGAATCACGACGCAGTTGCTCCGTCAATAGTGCACGCTTCTCCGGTCCAAGCTCGAGCATCTTTCCGCGGTTGATCCAGTTGAGGTCTTTCAACACCGCGCGGGGATTCTTTTTCGCCTTTTCTTCAGGGTACTCTCTCCCTACAGTACTGCCTTTGAGATCGTATGTCTCATGGACATCCTTGTGTGGCGGGAACAGATTGTTCATGATGACAAAGTGAATCTTTCGGCCCCTTGGGAGCTTAACACGATGTAGGCCATAGAACCGAGACAACAACGTGTGCGGATTGTTCTTCACGTGCGCATGGTATTGCTTGAGTATCGAGAGTAAAAACTTGTGCTCAGAATGTCGAATGGTCTTGATGATGAACCGGTAGTCGCGCGAGAAGTAGAAAAACGAGCCCGACTTGCCCGGCGACCCCAACTCGGAAAGGATGTATTTCGCCGTTAGTGAGAGTAGGTAATCGGCAGGGTCAAGTTGAAAATAATCCTCTCG
>JBBPQD010000102.1:0-20326 GCA_038092355.1 Caloboletus inedulis
AATGTACCTCTCCACCGTACACATAAAACGTGTACCTAAAACGCGCGTTTGAGAGTTTCAGATAGAGTTTAGCAGATTCACGCACCCATATTTACACCCTGTTGAAGTGGATAAATTTAAGCGTTTGAATACATGTTTCCTGGCTGAGGATTATGGCAAAAACTTACCGCAGCTCCGAGGGCAATGGCAGCCGCCAAACCGCGGCCATCAGCAAACCCTCCAGATGCGATATACGGTATCTTCAACTCTTCAGCTGCTCTAACTAGCTATACAGAAATCAGTGTCACAACAAGTTGCAGAAGATGTGAATCCCCTACCAACACGAGACCCCCGATATCCTCTTCTCCAGGGTGACCCGCGCCTTGGAATAGTTATTAGGCACTTGCCCAAAAATTGAATCCATACTCGCCATACATTCAAAGCCGTCGATGCTGAGGACATCAACGCCCATCCGTTCCGCGGACTAGGATTGGATTGGGTTCGTGACGTCAAAACATCGTAGAGGAAGACAGCTCGATCCCGACCTTTGCATGCCTAATGGTCGTGCACTTGTGGATCACAATACACCCATGGGATTTAAAGAAGCTAATCAGTTTTCCCGCTGCAACCCAATATCAGAAGTACAAAAAGCCTTGGGAAGGGAACCCACGATTGTTCCCAGCGGTCTCAAAAATCCGGACACCCTCCTCGACAGCAGCACGTGCGTAACCTTCGTAGTCTGGGGGGTTGATGGTAGGAAGGAGGGTGAGGTTGACACCAAATGGCTTGTTAGTAGCTGCTCTTGTCTCGCGGATAGCGGTGCGTAAGGCGTCGGGACTGGGTTGAGTGAGAGCTGTCAGGATTCCTGGAAATGATGCCATTAGCCGTGCAGTATTGCACTAGTACGCTCAACGAACTCACCGAGACCGCCTGCGTTGGAGATGGCGGCGACGAGTGGAGGCTTTCCGACCCTATGAAGTAAAGCTAGAATGGTCCCCATGGAATAATGTCAACATGCGATGCCCATACCATTGCATTCCACCCTGGACGACTGGTCTAGGAAGGTGAATGATGGATGGTAAGCACACATATACCAACCTAATTGCTTCGGAGGTACGCACATCCGTATGCGCAGGAGCTTGGTGAGAGGTGTGGTTATCATCTTCACTGAAAGGGAGACAGAACAGGCGGTAAGGCTGTGGTTTGAAGGCAAGGCAACTACTACTAGTCATTGAAACATTGATCACAGCCGGTCCGGCATTTCATGTGATACCGGCAAGGTCGAGTACTAGTGTATCGCTCTTGTTAGTATCATATAGCGTCTATAGACTCGTTAGCAACCTCCGTCCTCAGTCCGTCGCCACATTCCTTCCGCGCGACTGAGTTGCTGTCTCTCGATAGCCGCCACGCGACTGCTGCCAGTGTAACGAATGGAATTGCGATAGTGACCTGACAATGCGAAAATCGCCGAGTTCACACATGGTCATAGTACCGGATGCATACCCCAGTTTTCACTGTGCCTGAACCTGCCTGCCACTGGATAACGGTTCACACATGGATCGCATCTCCGTAGGGATTATCGGCCCCGTTAAATATGCTCCATGTTGCACTCTGAATAGTGTTACCAGGGCCGCAGGGCGCTTCGGCCACCCCTGTCAGCTCGCGGAGAACCGCACCCAAGTCTCTGAAGGCAACACGAATTGTCCCGGGATGACATGTCTTCCGCCACCAAATAATATAACATGCTGTATACTCGCAGATATTGCTCATCTTCACAACGTGTGTCCCCCATGAACCGTCTTTCGCTCACATTCCTTTGTCTCTCTTTCTTGTTTCGGTTTGTTCTGAGTTTTTCTCCGACCTACTTGCCATGCCAGGCTCTGAAAAATGCCGGGGAATCACCCTTGACAGGATGTCCTAATGGAACTCTTTATGTTTCGGGGACTGATTCGAGTGCGAATTTTAGCAGTGTCCAGGATGCTATCAATTCTCTGTGAGTTCTGCTCTCCTGTAAGTAGTGGAGGCACACTGACATGCAACAGTCCCGAAGCAGGACATGCTGTCGTCCTTATTGGTGCAGGAAGTTACTCCGAGAGGGTTAGCGTCTCACGTGCTGCGCCTCTTACATTACTAGTCAGTCTATCTTGTGTAGTACTTGTTGCTGTTGAGGCTAACACATTGCTCAGGGTCAGCTAGATCCTGCCTCCCAGTCGAATCTTGTGCATGTCTGGAACAGCCAATATACCCAGCCTGGGAATGGCATAGGAGATGAAGATACTGCAACACTGACAGTGGCCCCTGCAATCGACTACTCCTTTGGAAGCATCGATTTTAAGGCTTACAACATCGACTTCGAAAATCGTGCTGTCAGTTTTTCTTGAACAGAGAATTATACAGCCACTGAGTTTCTTGCAGGCCAATTACGCGATCGCTCCAGCACTCGTAACTGCTGTCACGTTGGCCAACGCATCATTCTACGGGTGCACCTTCAGTAGTTATCAGGACACGTGGTATACTGGGTATGGCGCCAACACGTATGTTGTTAATAGCATTATATATGGTCAAGTTGACTGTAGGTTTTTCCTTCCGTTCAATTTCCCACCTTTTCATGATCCTCGCCAGATGTCTTTGGGTGTGGGCGCGCGTAGGTTTTGTGCTGCTTGGGTCCCGGAGTTATCATAGTCAATTTTTCTTTTCAGTTGGTTCCATTCAGTGACCCTTGCAAACCGCGCATGTGGAGGTGGTGTTACCGCTTGGCAGGGGGCACCTGACACAACAAATGGCGTATACATCGCCGACTCAAGCATCATCCGTGTAAGTTCGCAATATTGTCGTAGTGTACCTGATGTAAGATGTCTTGTCACAGTCACCAGATGCAAATGCAACCACCACGACCGATGGATCCTGCCTCCTCGGTACTGACAGTGTCATTTCGAGGGTAAATTGACTAATATTTACTTAGGGCGCCCATGGAATGACTATGCTCGTGCCGTCTACCTCCGCAACTATATGGACGACAGCATTAACCCCGCTGGATTTAGCGCGTGGTCTGCAGGGTCAGTCGATTTGGTTCCACCTTGCACCTCCTGGAATTAAATCTGCACGTATATCATGACAGCGACACAATGCCGTCCACAATCTACTTCGCCGAGTATGGCTCATACGGTAGTTACTTTACGGATCTGTGTGATTGCCCGCGCTGAGTACGATATAGGTCCCGGAGGCAACACGTCCTCTCGGATTTCAGAGGATCATATCCTGAATTCGGGAGAGGCGCAAACGTATACGCTTGAAACTGTATTCGCCGGCAAGCCGCACTGGATTGATACTAAATACAAGTACTAAACATTTTGAATGCTCGTTGTTAATACCTAGCCAAGAGCTTGTATACCCTATATCTTTGCTTTTGGCTTGATAAATTTAAAATTGTATTTAAGTAGTAGTAGTAGTAGTAAAGATGAACTGTATGCACGTGACCACGACGCGTGTTTCATGTGGATTTGTTCCTCGCTCGTCTGTCTTGTTTCCAAGCCTTGCTGCAACTGCACGCAAACAGCGAGACGTTTGAACTGTTCACACAAGCGACATGGCCTCAATTGGCTCCGTTACGAAGCAAATCGCAGCGCTTGAAATCTCCTCCAAGAAGCAGGTTAATCCACCACCGATTCGGCCAACGCACTCGAAACAGCCAAGTCAAACGAACGTTGCAAAACTGCTCACTAAATATGCTGCACCCAACCCCATCTCGAAGCCTGCCCAACAATCCGCACTCCGAAATCAGACGAATACAGAGAACAGAACCACCACGCCACCGTCCCCGACCAAACCTGTCGCCAAAACGCCCACCATCGACATTGGAAAGTATGACGGCGGGTTCGAGATAGACAACGAGAAAAGAGGTGAGAAGGTATACGGGGAAGCCGCCGAAGACTTGGCACTTGATTCCAGCGTCTCGAAGTATGTCTCGCTGTTGTACGGCTATCCGTGATCGTGACATCCCTGCAGAACACAACCCACCCGCGAATGGAACCTGAATTCGTTTGACATCGGCCGACCTCTTGGAAAGGGCAAATTCGGTCGCGTATACATGGTCCGCACAAAAGTTGAACCGCACTACATCCTCGCGCTCAAGTGCCTGTATAAATCCGAAATCGTCCAGTCTCGTGTCGAGAAGCAAATCCGTCGAGAAATAGAAATACAGCAGAACCTTCGTCATCCAAATGTCCTGCGTTTATATGGCTATTTCCACGACGAGAAGCGTATTTTCCTCATGCTCGAATTTGCGGGTAAAGGCGAACTTTACAAGCAACTGAGCAAACATGGGAGCTTCTCCGAGAAGCGCAGCTCGAGATATATTGACCAAATGGCGGACGCACTGCAATATTTGCACTCGAAACATGTCATCCACAGAGATATTAAGCCGGAGAACCTTTTGCTAGGTATCAATGGCGAGCTCAAGATTGGAGATTTCGGCTGGAGTGTGCATGCGCCGAGCAGCCGGCGAATGACACTCTGTGGTACATTAGACTACCTTCCCCCGGAGATGGTGGAAGGGAAAGAACATAATGAAAAGGTGGATTACTGGGCACTCGGAGTGCTCACCTATGAATTTATGGTCGGAAACCCGCCCTTCGAAGACAGAAACAGCGTTAACGGTCAGTGCCTCTGCCCCAGTTATGCAAGTCAAGGCTCATCTTGGTGCAGCCACATATCGACGGATAGCAAAGGTTGATCTCCGCATACCCACCCATGTTTCGCCCGAAGCGAGAGACCTAATCTCCAAGGTGGGCTCTGACCTTCGCTTCCGTGTATCCAAACCCGGGCTTGCTAATCATACTTCGTAGCTCCTGAAATACAACCCGGAAGAACGGCTTTCCTTGGCGGAGGTTTCCCGGCATCCTTGGATCGTCAGATACCGTCCAAAGGGGACTTCACGGGGTGGGAGTGGGGCCTAGATCCAATCACTGCAGTATTCTTCGGACTTGCTCTCAAGTGTTTTATCATCTATAGTCGTATGTACCTCCGCATGTACTGATCTGGCATTGAATGCTCGATATCAAAAAATTGAGATTGGGTCTCCAATATCAATCTCCCGGGACAATTTAGCAACACACTCCATACCGGAAGTCGTGGTGCAGGCACACAAAACAGTACCCAAGCCAGCATTTCAAAACCGTCTTAATGTGAAGGGCAAGAGCGCATTTGGTATTCAAGGTCCTTTATTCCGTGGTCTACTTCGAAACGAATGACAGGAACGTAATATCGTCTAGCTACTTGCCGCGGTCACTGTCCTAAGAAATGCTGAGACAAAGCAGGAGTAACCAAAGAGCGCCATACTTTAGTATGTCATCGAAGACATATCTGCCCGCATGCGGTTGTAATCAAGGAGACCCTCGATGGGTCCAAGAGCTGCAATCGCGATCTATGCAAAGCTTATTAAGATCTACGTGTCACAAAAGGGTGCGGGACAGCGGACGTACATCCTTGTCCCAGAGATATTTCTGAGCAACGCGCCTGATTTCTTCAGGAGTAACAGCATCGACGGCATTCTCAATCTGCTTGGGTGTCATACGGCGACCAGTGGTGACCAGTTGCCGGCCAATGTCTTCAGCGATAGCGGTGGTTCCGTCCAAGCTAAGAAGAAGGCCAGCTTTGAGTTGACTTTTAGCGCGCTCGACCTCAACGTCAGTGGGAGCCATAGACATGCGTGTCCATTCCTTGAGTGTGAAATGGGCCATATCGTCGAGATTCATGAAGTTCTCTGACACCAGGTAGATGCCCCAGAGACCGGTATCCGAGTAAGATGTAGAGAAAGACATGAAACTGTTGGCGAGGTTGTTGGAAGAAATGATATGAGAGAGCCGAGAAGACAGCAGAGAGGATGCACCCAAGGAACGGTCCCAGTTACCCATGATTGATTGCATTGCCAGCATGGGGAAATAGTCAGGGGAACTCCAACCCACGCCCTCGACAGCAATAGCGACATGGGCACATGGGAGTTCGTCGTCGCGGATCCGAACTTCCGAACCAATGAAGTCGGTGCGAGGATGGGCAAGGCGGCCAAGAGGTATGGGGTTAGGGGAGACAGGCAGGGAAGAGAAGTTTTTTTCGGCAAGTTTTACAAGCTCCTGGTGGTCAACACCGCCTGCACCAACCAAGACCATACGATCAGCGGTGTAGTTGGTCTTGATGTAATTCGCGAGATCATCACGTTTGATGGACAAAATGTTGGCTTTGGGGCCGAGAATTGTCCGGCCAAGGGGTTGGCCTGTGGGATGTTGGCAATAGAACGAAGGAGAAGGGGGATGATATACCTTGGAATGCGACGGAATGCAGATGGTCGAAGACAACTTCTTCAAGTTGCTTGTCAACTTCCTGTTGCTCGCGGAGGATGACATCTCGCTCGCGCTCAACCGCAGCATTCTCCAGCTTGGAGCTTTGAAGTATGTCGCTGATGATATCGACAGCGACCGGGACGTCCTTGCGGAAGCTCTTGGCGTAGTAAACAGTTTGTTCGCGCGAGGTGTACGCATTCAGGTGTGCACCAAGATTTTCTACTTCTAGCTCAAGCGCGTGTTGGTTTCTGCGACTTGTTCCCTTGAAAGCCATATGTTCCAAAAAGTGTGCTGTCCCATTCGTTTTGTCGGTCTCTGCGCGAGAGCCTGCGTCTAGCCAGACACCGACAGTAGCGGTCTGTGCATGTGGATGGGACTCTGTTGCAACAGTGAGACCATTTGAGAGCGTGGTTGTCTCGGTGATAGGTGCCGGTATGTTCACAGCCGTTGCGAACGACCGCAAGGGCCGCTGAGCGATGTGTCAAATTTGGAGGTGGTCAACGAGGGCGGTGGACTCACAGGGTGATGAGCTGCGTTGCGGAAGGCACGACCCAACGACGCCGACAACGTTCGAGAGACCATTCAGGAAAAAGGTAAAGTAAGTGTCCGAGTCTCTACCTCCACCAAAACCTCGGGTGTTCTCGGTCAATCGGAATTTGCCGATTTTCCTTCTCCGACTTGATCACGTGATCGAAGAGCATGTTGCATAACTAACTAACTTTTAGCTCGGTGCTGCCAGTCAACCAAGTATCGATTGTCTACATGCTAATACGTTCATTTTAGTGTAGGACGCTTCCATGACAATCCAGTACGTCCCCCGGGAACGACACACTTCCAAGGCCCTTGTGCGCCACGTGAGAGAGTAAACCCATTCTCAGATGCTGCGAGAAAAGCGTTCGAAACAGTCGAGAGACCACTATCTGCTGCTAGGCTGCCTGTAATTTCATTCCCGAAGTTTGCCGTCGGGATCATCTCTGGTGCAACAAATAGCGAGAGGCTTTTGAGACTGGTGTCCGGAGTGTATGTCAGGGCATCTGGCACGGGGTCTTTGGGCAAGTGATATAACTGCCAATAAAATCGTGAGTCGACGATAATGCTACGGGCGAACTGGTCAACTCACACGGACAATGGAACCTTCTCTTGGTGCTGAAGCAGCGTCAAGAGCGATAGCTCCACGTGACGGATCACCGGCATTGATGTGGTGGAGCTGGGAGACCTGGATGGTCCAACAGAGCGAAACGTGTTTTTTTTTGGATAGAGCAACGTCGGTTATCCGGTGATGGACAAGGACGCGAGAAGAAAATTGGTACCACGTACCTGTTGACTTGAAGGATCTATGACACCGACGTAAAACTCGTCCTCTTTACCTACCCATGTTGTATGTGAGGAGGAATGGCCATGGTTTTGGATAGCGCTGAGCAATAATAGAGTGGGATTCCCAGAATCTAGTGATAGAATCAGATTCCCTTCAGAACTAACGTCGAAGAAAATGTGAATGACACGAATGAATCAAACGCAAAATTATCAGATCAGTCTCGGACAGAGAGGAAGAGCTACTGGATACCTCGTAACGTTCAGATTGGCGCTTAGCGCGATCAGGGGAGGGAAGGAAAGCTCGACCGTCGGCGGAGGTGAAGAAGGGGATGGGTTGAACGCGATACCAACGGCCCCATTCGATAAAATAGACCCATTGTGAAAGAGTGTAACTGGACGACCAGTGATGAAGGGAGTAGACGAGGCGATGAGAGAGAGCTGTACAGCATCAAAGATTAAACCGAGTGTAGGCGGGGGTGTAAGACGGAAAATGGGTTGAAACAGATGTCGTGATATCACAGACCTTATTCGCTTGCGGAAACGCACCTTCTAGCACAGTCGCAAGCCCTTCTGGTGCCTTGTCAGAAAAGTAAAGGATATTGTCTATGGCTGATGGGCTGACGGACGTGGCATTTGCAAAGGAACGTTGATATGAAGGAGAAGACATACTCGACACTTTGCAGTGCATCAGGTAATGTCTCCGGGTCTACGCCATTTCCGTGTCTTGATGACGACGAACAAGTCACCGAGTTCGCGGTACGATCCCAGATGGCATCCCAGTCAACCTTACCATCAGATTCGGAAAGATCATTGATAATTCGCATTTGTGACTTCGCAATATTGACGGGTGTTGCTCCATTCGCGTCCTCAGTTCTCCTCTGTCGGGCAGCATGCCACCTCCCGACTTGTGCCTCTGCACGACCCGAGATTGTGGAACGGAAGGACACACCGTTCACGAACGCGTACGCGAGGGAGCATGAATCGGGTCCATTGCGCGTCCTCAGGTCAAAGTATTGGTAGGGTAATGGTGCGGATATGCAGCCGACATGCTCGGGATGAAGCTGGGTGAGAGTGGATGTGATATCAGACAGAACCCCTGGAGGAGTTGTCGATGAAGGAGCAAAAACGAAAAGTAGGATTGGATTTGGTGAGGACGGTTTATGTCTTCTCTGGAGCGACTGGAGGACGTTGAGAAGCGAGCGTGCACATCGAGAATTGTAAGTGACCGCGGTGGACAAAGTTTGCGAGGACATCCGTGAGGAGTCAATGTCGAAGTTTATGAAGAAAAAAAAACTCGATAGCCTGTCCTTTGACTCCCTTGTATGACAACGTATACTCGTACGCGAAGACGAGCCTGTAGGCGATGGGAAGGTCCCGGTCTTGGTGTCGGTGCACGCCGTTCAGCCTGAGGGAATACCGGTGCCAACAGCCAATTCACTGTGAAGTGGGGTCAGGTTGACATGTATGTGACAGTCAAAGAGTCTTGCCAATACCACTCCACATGTTTATTCTGCCCCACAGTAAGTAATTTACTGTTCAAGCTCAAGCCCAAGTTGCAAACAGCGTCATCATCGTTCCGGTGCGATGAATCTCTCTTTTGAAACTCACTTTGAGCTGAAGGCTGGGTACAAATGACCAAAGGCAACCATCGTTCACGAGGCTCACTCTCAGATTCCCCAAGAGCTTCGAACCGTACGTATCACCAAGGCTAACTTAGCGCTGATTAGTATGTTGTCCCGACCCGAAGTTCTCGTTTGTGCCGCAGGCTCACGCTGTGAGCTAATATCGCAGCAAGTCTCATGCAAGAGACCTGCCTTTGATAATTTGTCGGTCTAAGTCTGCGAGCCATCTGACTTCTTTTTCTACCATAACGTCTGCACCAGTGTCACAGAACAACGGGGGTTTTTGAAATGGGGAGTGCAACATGAGCTGCCAAAGGCGACGAGTGCCACCATGCATGCAGCTATGAAAAGCGCTTCTCCAGCATTCCGCGTATTAAACCCACTACATGGTTCGTGCGTTTCGAGTCCTGGTTCACCACGAAGAGACGGATGGTTCATGCTAACGCATCGTAATCCTCTTGCATGTGTGTTAGTGAGCAAGATCATTAAACGTTGTTGTCATTTGATCTGATCAAAACATCCTCGGTGGATCGACATCATTCAATCGAGATCCACTCCACGTCTGCAACTTCCCGACCACCAGCAGGAGGGGATCGGAGGGGGGTAGGGATCGGCGGGGGAGCCCAGCATTGCCTCTTCGCTTCCGAGGAGGTTGGTAACATGAGAGTTGTCTCGATATCTCTCTCTAGCTGGTTCAGCTGGTCCTGAGTGAAGGATCTGGAGGAAAGGAAACTATCCATTATCACATCTGAAAGGTGCATCGGTTGAATGGGACTTACGGAATCAGAGTCTTCAAAGCACCTGCGTTTGCCTGAGTCAGAATCCCTGCCTTCACAGCCGAGTCGATAAGCGAATCGATGGTAGAAACAGAAACTTGGCACTTGGTTGCGGTCGCTGTCGGCGTAAGAAATGCTATTGGCCGGCTACTCTTCGGTACTAGTGCTGCTTGAATAATGTTCGACAACTCTTTGCGATTTTTCCAGGCCAAACGTCCTGCAGAAGTTGCGACCAATTCATCGAGGAAACATAAACTAGTCTAGAGCTATCTCACGGCAAAGGTCCCTCAAGCATATCGCCGTAAGTCTGAGAAATTACACCGGCTTGGATTGCTTGATTGATCAGGGATTCGACCATAGACTGAGTTACTTGATCCCCAGAAACACCCCTCTTGCAGCTTTTGGACCACCAGCTAGAAGGAATCGAAGGTGGTATGGGAATCGGAGGAGGTATCCACTCCCCGTTTACATTCCGCTTGCAACTCGAGGACCACCGACACGAAGGAATCGGCGGGAGTAGGGATTAGCGGGGGAGTCCACCATGCTCTCTTCGCTTGTGTCGTAGTGTCGATTGCCGTGGCACCACCAGTGGAATTGGGGAGCAGCGACGTGATATCAGTCACTAGTGACTCAAGGAGGAGCAGTAGATCTTCACTGGCAGGTTGTCACAAGCTTGTTCTCAATTAATATTCATCGAAAACCATATTATTTGGGACGTACTGAGGAAGCTGAAGGAGAGTGTTTGCCTCGTCTTGAGTGATGACGCCTTTTCGAACAGCGTTATTGATAACATTAACTATCTCGGTCTCGGTGTCCTGCCGTTTAAACGTGCGACTCTGCCAACAAGACGGGATGGAAGAAGGAGTTGGGATAGACGGTGGATTCCACGATCTCCTGTTCACGGACTCTCTCCCTCTTGAAGCCAACCTGGAGCGCTCGGGTCCGTTACTGCCAAGAAGTTGGGAACCAAGCCAGTAACATGCATGCAAAGGCGTATGATTACGGTTGTGTAAAGTACACAAGAACGGACAACATACACCTGAGCAAGACTACAATACTTCTAGAGCTCATCACTTAGAGCTACAGCAAGTGCAGCAACGTATTAGTGCTAAGCCACGTGACCTAGTATTGAATTGAGTCTAACCATTCCCCTCAGCTCAAACGGGCTATACGTTTCCTCAACTGCGCCTCCTCTTTGGAGCGCACGTCAAGGTCGTACGGCAGGGGAACCTCGCGCATAATGCGGTGCAGACCCGTATTATGAACGTGCTTGTTCTCGAGTCGATCTGAAACCGTCGAACGCGTGAGTCGTGGTCACGAAGGAAAGGGAAAACGGCGTACAAAAGTTCCACAGCACCCTCCGTAACATTTCAAGCAAGGCAACGAAGAACGCGCATACCTCGAAATTATTCTCGTCGACGAACATGAAAGCCACCCAATTGAAACGAATGCATGCGTTAGATACCTGTGAGGAGGAATTGGTATTGGATACGAGAGGGAGTAGGTCTGCGATCGTACCATAGAAAGGTAGTACAACTAGGACATCGTCAGTGGCATTGAAGAGATCGAGACAAGGAAACGCACTGGTATATGTGATTTGTAGACGAGTTCCTGTCTGAGGAGTGGATACCGAGAATGTGGTTTACACAGTGCCCAGTCCATCGTTATGTCCTAGGACAAACGTGTCATGAATGTCGAAACATACGGAGGCGTCGAAACTTACCCAAACACACCCGTATATCGCATTGACAGTCGCCGTGAAGCACCAGAGAATGTAGGCTTTACCGGCATGGGGATTCCCTAGGAGATGATTTCAGCTGCGTGTTAACCATCGTAGAATCAGACATACTGTGGTACCTCCAGTAGCAGTAAAAGAAGTAATATATCATCCCCATCCCGTACTTCCCAGCCTGTTTAAACCGGATGATGAACATAGAATAAATAGAAGATCATACAAATGCCATACGTTGAGAAGTTGGCTAGTGAGCCTCGAGTCCCAGTATCGCCTCAGGTTCTGCACTAAACGTACCAGGAAGGGTAACATGCAGAGAAGATAATACCATCCCCAGTTGTGACTTATACCGCACGTCGACCATGCTTCTTGCGCTTGAGGGGCGTAAGCTAAGGATGGGAGACTCTGAAATGCACTTTGGGCGGCGGATGATTCCGCTTGATACGAGGCTGTGACGTTGACAGGGACTAGAGCGTGTACCGAGGATTCCGAATTGATTAGGGAATTCACGGTCGAGCTGGCGGGGTTGATGGAGAAACGAGTATAGAAGCAGCCGACGAAGTACAGGTTGGATAGCGAATACACAAGACTGCAAAACTGATCACTAGCAATGACAAGGTGAGGTGATTTCGGTGAAGCAAGCGTGATGATCATACCCAAGCCAGACATCTGTGAACTGGAACATAATCAGATCTCGAAGGAGTCTCGTGACGTTGATATCGGTGACAAACCTCGACCTCCCACCTCCCACTAGCCCCAAGCCTCGCTATTTGCTTGATTGTCCACCAACGGGCGCCACCCCACATCCAACTCTGCTTGTTCAGACGTGGTTGACGTCAGACATGGATGAGGAGGATAAGAAGGCGGTTGAGGGACTTACACGGAGTGGATTGAACATAACCGCGAGAGTGAGAGCGAGCCAAATCAAGGGCCACAGCATTGGGGAGCCAAGTTGAGCCAAGGAGAACCAAAATGCATAGGCAAGGGTACACAAGAGGAAAGAAGGAAGCTTTCACGCCTAGTCAAATTCAAGTTGCCTGCGGTAGTCATACAGCACATACTTCAAAGTATTCATGGTGATCAAGCCTTGATCTTAAGTTCAGCCCTGTGCAAATCATCAGAAAGCGAATGGAGTATATTGACAGTAACGCACTAAAGATAAAGACGTAGCTGATTTTGTTGTGCACCCATACGAGGATATTGGTACCAATCAGCAGCGCCAGAAGTACCGGTACGGCGAATATCGAGTAAATATAAAGCAGGATGTTCCATGATGGGAGTGTTTCCCGTGTGTACTCCTGGAAACCTACCGATGAAGTTCAGAGTGATACGACTGAACAGTCTCGGAAGAGATTCCTACACATGTATGAGCCTCCAACAATCGCAGGAAGTGCTAGCCCCAACAATAATCCGGAACGAAAAGTGGTAGAATGGTACGTCTTCGATGATGGTACGACTCGAAGGCGGCCCATTGCTTTCTTTCTGTCTCCGTGTTCTGGATACGAGGTCCGCGTGTGAGTGGCATACAATTAAAACACACAAATACTACTACGCTCGAGCGTGGAAGGAACGTACCAAATCGTACCGCGAAAAGGTGTTCCATCTCCTTGAGCATGGTGCTGACCATAGCACCAGAGCCGAAGGCGGAAGGCTCTACCTACAAATCAATGTTAGAGTGTTATAACATCATTCACCAGCGCAGCTGCATACTTTCTCCTTCATGTAGGCGTCAATGACAGAAATCTTGGTAATCTTCCCATACTTCCTCAACGCTTTGCGAAAACCAGTAAGGTTAAGAATCTGGTACAAAACGCAAGGAAATCGTGGGCGTGGTCCAAGAATAGCACCGATGATGGTTCAAGGTCGATCGCGAATACGCCGAGGAAATTTGAACGAGGATTCGAGGGTCAAAAGCCGACAGCATGCAACAACGTAAAAGAGAGACTCACCCTGTAATTGTTTAAGACCTCGAGCCCGCTATAGATACATGGCGCATATCAGCATCAAGCAAGGCATTCAATAGAAAATCAAATAGCTCCATTGCGCGAGACCCGCCTCTCCCCGACCTTCAATGGACTATTTCCGAAGGAAGAGAATTGTCCCAACGCACCGGTAATGTTCAATGACAGCATATCGGAGTCGCCTTTTCGCGCGTCGATACTCATGAGGGTCGAGGGGATGCTTTCTTCCACCAGGCGATTCGCTTGTAAAGCTATTCCAGCGTTCACTGAGCAATCTAGTAGTGACATTTAGCGTCACAGAGGATGCGGTACTACGGTTCGTTTCGGCCGCGCCACTTGCGATGCCATGTCTCCAGGATCCAGAATGATCGACATGCAGATGCCGGTGTTCAGGTGCCTGCCTACCTGAGTTAGATGTATCAACAAAATCGCGACGCCCTAATATTTGCGAGTCGAAGTCAGAGCACTTTCGCAAAAAAAAAAAAAAAGGTTACCACCATGCCTCCTGTCTCGGAACCGCCGAATCAACGATGCAAGTACAGATGGGATAGAAAGGAATGCTCTCTTGGCCCAGCTCTGAGCTTTCGAGTGCGCGGATGATTCCTAACGGGGTCACAGTTTAGTCGCATACGCGTCCACCCACAATAAAGAGTACCAACATAGAACATTTGCCGGTGTATTCCAAGTTCGTCGAGTTGCTTTCTTAGCATTTTTGCCCGTTCATGCATCTCTTTTGCTCTCTCTGTGTAAAATGTTTCTACTTTATTTAGCTCGGCATCAAGCATGTCGAAAAATTCGACATGGATGGTGGGCAGATCGGAAAGCAGTGTATAGAAAGTCGGAGGTGTGGGAGCTCCTGTTAAGACCAGGGATGTGTTATGGTCAAACCTTAACGGATAGGAGGAACAGATACCTGAGCCCTTGGCTGCGTGAGAACGGCGAGTTCTTGGGAGTAACAGCGCCTGTGGATATGATCCGTTTGATACTGTTCCGGCCACACGAAGTGGAGGATTGGCCAAGGTCAAACCGAAGGAAGACACTGATATATTTTGTGAGCTCCCAAATTCGACCGTTGTCAGTGTATTCATGGCTTACTTTCCTGGTGACTCATTCTCTGCCTCATAGAGGAAGCTGACTCATGGCCACTCAAATCCGTGGTGCTATTCGTTGTAGGGTCAGCCCCCGCAGCCCACACACCCGCGGTGTGTGCCGATGTTGTAGTTTTTCGATTTGAGTACACCTCTGTCATGATTAAGAATGAATGCACTTCACGTCCAGGCGCAGGATCGGTGTTCAGGGGTGTTCTCACCTTCGAAGTCGTCATTTGTTTCCTCATTGTCTGGAGAGAGATCGAGGACATGATCAATGTCCGCCCCCCCAAAAGAACTCCACGTATCGGCTTGCCGCAAAGGCTTTCCTCGTATGATTCCTAACTGTACTTTAAGCCTGTGATAGTCTCTGTGAAACACGAAGCAATCATATGTTTCCCATATGAAAACCATGTCAGAGTGCCGACATTCGACCAAGAAGACAGTAAACTCATTACATGTAAGCTTTTTTCCACTCGGAGGTCTATGGAAAGCAATTCAGTCTGATGAGTATGCAGGGATGCGGCTCGGATATACTCACCTGGGAATCTTGGAAGTATCTGCGGTGAAGCGGAAGGCGACAAGCAGGCGTTTGGTCAGAAACAGCCGATGCAGTGAAGAAGATACTGCTCACCGTGCAAACTTCATGGCTCAATACTAGGTCTATCCAAATCAACTGGTCAAGTAGGTGGTTGGTACTCGACGGAACCAACACTCCGGGTCATCGAATATAACTGAGAGCTTATCACTGCGTGGGGTAAGGAACGGGACGGATCGGAATACTTATGCATCCTGGTCAGGCCACTAGAAACGAGGTAGGTGACAGCGCAGTCAGTTCAGTCACTTTGAAACTTTCGCAACGATACAGTGATCAAACACTGGGACCACTGCCAGCAGCGTGGATCGACCGGTACTAATGCGCGTCACGGAATGATGAAATGGGGAAATCCAGCGCCGCGCGTTCGCTTCCGATCTTGTCAGCGGTTTACTACCCCCGACGGTCGGGGAGGGGAGGATTTATCAGTCAGAAACGTTGCAATTGGGTCCGTAGCACTTACGCCTGAGACGGTCAAGTCCCGAATACACACGACAACGAATCTAAATACACATCCAACATCCGTGTGGATACTGTCGCCGAACAATCAGAACTGGAGAGCACGGTATCCCGTGTAACACTATCACATTATGTTCTGGCCAATCACGGATCTGCAGAGATTAGCGTTGAAACTTGTTTCGTCTGTTTCTCAAACACAACATCTGAAAATTTTGTTCCGTTTCGCAGTATGAAAACAGGTCGTGTGGTTTTTTTGAGTCATGATGTACAACTGGGTATCCTCGGTGTCCTCGGCAATTAATTAATCCCCGCGGTGGTGAGGATTACACACTTGCTACACGCCCAAATGAGGTTTACGGGGAGCTAACGATCGACGGAAATCATCAGCGATATGTAGGTAGGATGTCGTTTGCATGTATGTACAACAGTTTGTATATTACCTGCAGTATGGCATGGAGGAGACATCTGTGTGATATAAGAAACTGGATGTTGGCTATTTGTCCCGAGAGCATCCAAGACAATGTATCAAAGTGCCCCGTACTCCGACGTCGTGTGACGGTCACAATAAGCCACTGTACCACCATTGCGTACTGACGTCTAACTAACATAGCCAAGATACCTTCTAGATGTTGTTTGAACATCCATCAGGCCAGCCACAGTGCAACTGAACAGTCCACAGTAGCAGTAACTTAGCCAAAAATGTAATTTTATGAAGGTTACATGTAGTGAAATGTGGTTGCTTAAAGTTGTGGTATTCTAGGCTAATAAAATGTAGCTTTTGTTTCCTAATGATTCGGACTTGTCAAAAATTTCGAGTCACGCGCGTTACGTGACCTGTGCGTTGTCTCGTTGAAGCGGCACTCGCTTTTTGTTTTGACTTGTCTCCTCCCACCTCAACCAAGCCCATTGGCATGAATGCTCATCTTCTGCCAAGTCATTGAGGGTTCTCAAACTTGTGAATCTCGCCAAATGTAACTTAAGCAAACCTCAGGTTACAACACAAAATGAGGTGCTTGTGACAAATCTGGGTGTTTCAGACTCCGATTCTCTTACAACACAGCCACAAATGTAGCATATAATTACTTTTGAGCTCTGATCAAACACTGGCAGCACTGCATTGATGGGCTGACACACTGCACTCAGCATAAGTATAGCTACACACAATTAGGTTAGGGTTACAGCAATATCATGTGACACTGATCATGCAGATTTCTGTCAGAGATTCAGGACCTGTGTATCTGGCATATCAGCAGAGTTTGTCAAAAGCATGAATCCTAGCTGAGGGGCTGCCCCCCAAGTTATGGCTGTTACCTAAGATTCAGTTCCAACTAAAATTCAACTTTGAGCCAGGCTATTGTGAGCACAGCCAGTGACTCATCTCCCACTCTAACCATGTCCATTCAAGTGCAAGTGTTTGCCTCCTGCCCTGATGGTGTTCATTTGAGCACAACTGCCCATTACCCAGTGAGTGCACAATGAGCATGACCACCTGTGGGCTACAGCTACATTCCCACAAACATGCCAGTCACCCCACCATATCTCATGGCTCACTGCAGTGCTCGAAACTGTACCTCAGCCTCATCTCTAGTACCTGATTATTTATTAGTTCATTCTACTGTGTATTCTAGTCATTCAATCCATTCTGATATTAAGCCACTTCCTCACCATGCTTGTGCTATTGTTTGAATGCAATATCTATTTATATTGTAATAAATTTATACAAAAATCTGGGTGTCATTTGGATATCCACTAGATGGCTGTTGGATATCCAGTGGATGCTTGGGTTGGGGTTGTTGAGATGAGTCTGGCTTCAGACATAAATCCAACATTTGACCTAGGATAGCCAACTAACATGAGGGCAGACAAATAGATTATGTATGGCAAGTGGTAATGTCCATGTTTGGCAAGTCACTCACCAAATAATTAACGGAAATTCTCAACCACACCACCAGCTGACATCAGCCTGACATAAACCAATCTTGACATCCACCAGATATCAGCTTGATTTGGGGGTGTATGGACCAATGTTGCAAAATGTGAAGCATCAGTGATACTCATTATCAATATAAAAATAAAAAATAAATAGATTGGTAGCGGCGCGCATGTGCCAAGTCCCCGACTCCTGGTTTCGAACAGACAATGAGCAAGCAAGGAACTCAATTCATGAGGATGATGCCAGTTTGTGTGTTGGGGCCAAGAACTTGAAGTTCCTTGAGCATGTGGAGAATAATTCAGTGAGGCAAAAGGCCGCAAAGACATATCAGTGCATTTCTCAAGCACTAACATTGAAGTTATCGACCCCACTGAAGTGATGCTTATACTTGATGCAGCTCTGATTTCGAGTAAATAGGGGTTTCCTGCTTATATGAGCGTCACGGTTTGTTGTTCTCGGACGTTGCGCGCCCCTATTGGCTAAGGGCTGGGAGTTCGAGTCACGTGGTAGTGCTCTACCCAGCTGCGACGACTCCTGACCCGTTCGTCCACGTCTTTCCTCATGAGCTTCCAAGATATCGAGACTGGCCAATCTCATTCAGCCCAGTCGGGTGGCGTTATCCCCCAGTCGCGCGAAGACTCCACCTTCCTGTCATTACAGTCCTCGTTGTCCCTTCAGGTGTTCAAGATCAATAGCAATGTTCAAGGAATTTTGAAATTGGTGGACCAACTTGGCACCACGAAGGACTCTCCTTCCCTTCGTAAACAGCTGTACGTCAATCTCGAATTGTCTGTCGAGGTATTCTCAAGAATTACGCGGTAGTCACGACCTCACAGAAACAACGAGAGCTATGGCCAAACGTGGGTCGGAGGACTTGAAGAAGCTTTCCGCTATACCCGCAGCGAGCGTAGGTCAATGTATGATGATTAATTCTTGCATTTAGACTTAGTTTAGTCTTCAGTCCCATCACAAGACGTCACTACAGAAAACCTCGCACGATCTTCAATTGTCCCTCGTGGCATTCCAGCGAGCACAGCAGCTTAGCGCAGAGAGACAGCGAACGGTAGTTGAGGGCGTGAGGCTTGCGGTAGAAGAGGATCGCTCCCATCTTTCGTAAGAAACTTTGCGCAGGTTGTATTGTCCATCTAAGTTGGTCTAGTGAAACCTCCCCCACCCCACAGCAGCAACAGGCACAGTTACTTCAATCCCAGTTGTCGCCCCATGAACTTGCTTACCAAGAATCATTGATTCGGGAACGAGAAGTCGAGATTCAGGAGATTGAGACGGGTATTCACGAACTGTCGGAAATATTCCGTGACCTTGGTACACTGGTAAATCAACAGGGTGGCATGCTTGGTACGTCCACCCGCTGCATCTTTATCTGGCCTTCCTGAAAACTGTTGAAATTCTAGATAACATCGAGTCGAATATCTATTCGATAGCTTCTGATACTCGGGGTGCCGCTGAGGAACTTTCTACTGCATCAGAGCATCAGCGAAAGGCTGGTCGTCGCGCCGCATGTCTGATGCTCATTATCGTGTTCGTAGTGGGTATTGTGCTAATGGCTGTGAGTCGTTGCAGGTTTATATCTTTTGTCGAGTTACTGAATGTTCCTGTTTATCCCCAGATACTGTTGCCATAGAAAATACTACTGATAGTTTGCACCTTGTGAGATATATCGACCTGTATGAACTCATCGCCTTTCATATCCGCTGGAGCATGGTAATGGACATCGTTGCATTTTTAGTTTTTCTTTATTTCTAATTCTCTGTTATATCCATTTCCACTGTACGGTCACTAAATCTCAACTTAGCCTGTGTTTGAAGTGGCTGGGACAATGCTTCACAGATAAATTACTGGCAAGGGACACTTGCCAGGATCGTCGGTCATGGCGTTGGCGTTCAAGCAAATTTGTCAGACGTTCTCACTTCTCGCAGTTACGGCGTCATCAGGCCCACTACTTCTTCCATCAGGTACGTGGACGGCAGTCCAGCGCTGGCTGCCCGCCACCCATCATTTTCATTGCTATGGCGCCATTCACGGCTTCGTGGCTTCCCACGGGCGCACCCGTGGCTCTTCTAAAACTGGCGGGGAAATCAGGACCTGTCATGACTTTCCAAGGGGCTCATACGGGTGGCACGATCAATCATCGCGGCAGTTACCGGTATTCACGTGTACTCGCTGCTTCCATCAACCAGATGTACGTACCCGCGGGGAAGAACGTGGAGCGCCAACCCTCCATGTCCATGGTTATGGCGACGTAGTTCATGATTAAGTTTGTGGCTTTCAATTGGCGCGCACGAGCATGATTCTTCAAACACAGCTTCAATGTTCAAATCCTGGCCAGGAACGTTGGCATTGATGCCTGACGCCAACCATATCTCTTATGTTCCGTGGAGGGTTGTTATAGCTAGACCTGCCATGCCGCAGCCACGCACAGCCAATATTGCTCCAAGAACATTGACAGCTGTGGCTGGGGTTGCAGTGCGCCATATGTGGCTTCGCATTTCCGTCATATAAGAGTCAGCCCTG
>JBBPQD010000103.1:0-20198 GCA_038092355.1 Caloboletus inedulis
CAGCGCCGGGAATTGCCATGGGTAAACTACCCCGCCTTCCATCAAGGACGAACGGTCGAATGGTGGAAGGACCAGGGTCGACAAGGTCGACGTCTTCGTCGAAGCCAACTAAAAAATCTCTGGCGAAAGTGACTGGGGACGAACCGCCGTCGTAATAGCCAATTTCAAGCTCATCGTCACTGCTGAACTGCTCTGTGGTGCGCATGCTGGCACGAGAGCTTGAACGGGAAGTGGTAACGGACACAGATGAAGATGACGGGCCATCTTGTGATGATGCTGCGGTAAACCCATGTGCGCGGGAGGCACGACCAAAGGTGTGCTGCGAGGCATTGTCGGGCATGAGCTCGGCATGCTGAGGGCTGAAAACGGCAGCGTTGATCGGATCTGTGGATGTCGATGAGGTGGGAACTTCGCTTCTCTCGCTATCCGACCCGGAAACGGCGCGGGATCTAGGACGAGAGGAGTTGACGACAATGGGATATGACGGGTCTCTCGTGATAGAGTGGCGACGTGAGTGGGAAGAGAGGACATAAAGAGAAGAAGCTGGGCGTCCCGCACCCTGCGAAGGATGACTGCTGACATTGTGAAACGGTGTGGACGCGGGGTAATCGGAGACGGATGGACGGGGGGTGCGATCAGGGCCCAAGGGACGAGCGATTGGGGTGAGTGGGCTGATCGACTCCTGTGCTTCGGGGAGGGCGTCGGGGGGACGAGAAGGACGTGGGCTGCCAAAGACGTAGTTGGCGAGACCGGAGTACATATCAAGATGGGAGGCATCGTCACGGGCGCTGGCGAGGAGATGAGCGTGTGGGGAGGAGGGGGAGGGAAAGGACATACGGATGGGCAGCATCGAGCTCATCAGAGAGGATGCGAGGGTCGACGATGTGCTGAGAGAGAGAGATTGGAGGCGACATGGCGATAAAGTACTATGGACAAGGACAAGGAATTAAAACGAATAGACGAAAACACAAGGATATAAAAAAAAAAAAACACGAAACAAAACGGAGAATATATCAAAACCGACTCAACGATCAGACAAATCTCAAGGGACGCCTCTCTTTTATTTTATGTACTTTATTTTACTTTATTTTTATTTTTATTTTCATCCGAGGGAATCTCCCACGTGGTGGGCGTGGCATGTGCTCATTCGTCCCGAAATAGAAGGCAGATCATTCCGCTCCCCCTCCTCGGGTCTCCGTCCTCACCAACATCCAGACCATGCGTTTGCCACGCGCCGTGCACGTGCATCCACGTGTCATCCTCGAACCGGCCCCTCCTCCACCGCCGACGAGTCCCAGGTGAAATCTCACATGGACACCCGACTTCTTACATGACCTGATAGCCCTATGCCTTCGTTTCACCACGTTTCCCCACCTCATGAGTGTATCTGTTTCAGTCGAATCAGCATGCCAGCGCATTTTTACGTCCCATCACCTCTGCTGACACGATTTTGGAGATGTCAAGTGGCAGAGATACTTGGTCAGAGTTGTCTGCCTTGGGTAGTTGCCAAGATACCCAATTGAACATATGGCTATTTATGAGCGTCGGAACAATGTTCGTCCGAAAGGGGCCAATCTGTGTCTGTCCCTGACAGTTTGCACGGCCTGATGGCGTAGTTGGTTATCGCATCTGTCTAACACACAGAAGGTCTCCTGTTCGAGCCAGGATCAGGTCATTCTTTTTCCCCCACTTCAGGAGAGTCCTCTCTTCGGGTTGCTTCAACTTCTGCATACATACTAATTTGATCAGATCGACACGACTCCATGACGAGCTATATCTACGAGCTACCAACCACCGGCACGATCTCTTTCTCCGACTTTGCCATCGACACGACAGAGGGGAATGTATACTCATCACGGATCGCCGAGGCAACTCAGGCGAGGGCGAACATGAGGGGTGTACTCAAACAGTCTCGGCACACCGATACCGAGGACAGAGATTATCTGCGGATCATCAAGGTGTGTCCCACTAATGCCCTAACATGACGTGCGCGTTCACATGACTGGCTCGACAGATCCTCGATGACTACATTCCACACTTGCGCGGTATCATTGCGTGCGTCTATTCTGATGAGCTGCAGATCAAGTGCGAGCCTGGTGAGCTGCTTTATTCCCCCTCCACCCACGTGGATCAAGCAATGATGATGGTCCCGCTCGCCGACTGGCACTGACTCCTCCATCTAGTCTTCTCTTGGCGAACGACGCTGTCTGCCACATTATTCCACACCTCCCCGCGGTTCCGACTACCGTCCCTACAGGCCGACCTCGCAAGCACCCTTCTCACCTATGCCATGGCCCTCTCAAACTTCTCTCATTCTGTCATCGCCTCACTCGGGGCATACGAATACGAGCGCGCGATAAGCGAGAAAGAGAGGAAGGAAAAGGACGAGAGACTCAATTTCGGAGTGACACTTCTCTGTAGAGCGAGCGGCGTGTTTTCGGCAATCAGCGAGGGTGTATTGGGCGAGCTGGACAAGGTTGGAAGTGGTAGTGCGGGAGGCTGGGTGAGGCCGCCAGATTTATGGAAAGAGGTCAATGTAGCATTGGCAAAGTCGGCATTTCCACGCGTTCGTTGTCGGCGCTCCCTGATGGTCTTATTGAATTCTGTATGACAGGATGGCACTCGCAGATGCGCAATCTCTCGCCATTCGCAAACTCCTCTCCAAGGCAGCATTCGAGAGCACACTTTCCCCAGGCCCACCTCTCCCCAAGTCACATCCGTCTACCGTGCTCATAGCGAAGCTCCATCTTGATTGTGCGGCACTCTATTCGTCCGCACGGACGTTAGCAATGACGTCCTCAAAATCCAGCCTTGCATCGGGACTCAAAGCTAGCTTTGGGTCTACGTCCAAGTCTCAGAGTGATAGCGGGGGAGGTTCAGGAGAGGTGTCTGCAGACTTGTTGAAGTACCTTGAAAAGGAAAGTAAGTTCCACGCTGCGATCGCACACAAGTGGCTGGGGGTGGACGCAGGCGAGACTGCAACGCCCGGTAAAGGAGGGGAAGCGGTAGGGTTTCTGAAGTGGGCTCAGCAGGAGCTCGAAGACCTCCACACTCCGAGGCTTTCAAAAGGGTTAGGTATCGGACGGGATGGGACCAAGGACCAAGATCAGGACGGCAAGCGGCGAGATAGGAAGGCCAGGGTTGAGAAGGAATTAAAATCCGTGAAGGTTTTCCTGGAACATTACCGAAAGATGAATGACTCAGTGGGTCGCGTTTCGAGATTTGTTTTTACTCATCCCCCCGATGCCCTCGGGTCCTTCTTGCTGGGAACTTACTAATCTGACCCTTTGCTCAGTTAACCTTTGACCCGGTACCGAAGCAATCGGAACTGCAAGCATTGATACCCGAGGGAAGAATAGCAGTCACGGCGAAAGCATACGTGCTTCCCAATCCGGGATTCGGACCCGGGTCGAAGGGCTACCAGATGCAGACACGGACACGGAACAGAATTCAGGAAGACGAAACATTAGGTTTAGAGGCGTTGCGGATTAACGGCCAAGCGAACGGCGACAGACATGGTATGGTCACTGAGGATGACAGTGACGACGACAATAACACGGAAGGAACATCTACTGCCACGCGTACGTATGTTGGGGCCGGATCATATTTCTAGCTTCCCGCGGTTTCAAGTCTTGATCAGATGTTCTCTGTAGTGTAAAAGTAACGATCTGTCATTTGCATTTCGTGCTTGCCGATTTGAGGACTATTCGTAAGGAGGGAGACCCCATTCCTCGGGCCTAAATTCTTCTATGGAGTGCAGCGTTTGGTCTGGTACATGCTTTCCCGGATGTTCCATAGCCAATAAGTTTGGGTCGGGAACCCATACCACTAGAGCTCGATCAGCACCACACCTCGACTCGTTCCTCTAGAAATGCAAAGAAGGTCTCACCGGACATCCCAGCTCTCTTCCCAGCCTCGACCCCCGGAATCGCGTCCTCAAACACTAGGGCCTTGCCTCGCTCCAAAGCCTGCTCGGGGCTAACGTTCTCTTCGCCATCCCCTACGTTCTTGCCCAGCTTCTCTCGAGCGGCAAAGAGGAAGATATACGGTTCTGGCTTCCCGGTGGTCTTGCCAGCGACATCATCTGCACAAACGACCATCTCCTGTCTGCCCTCCACACCGCACCCGAAATACCCAAAGATCTCCTTGCGAAGATTAGCTGATTTGAGCAAAAAGTTCCGTCGCTTCGATGACGTGGCGACTACAATCGGGATATTATGTTTTGCGAGGTGAGCAATGAGTTTTGGGACACCAGGGAGAGGGCGAATGGTTGGCCAGAGACGGTCTTGTCCAATTGTGCGCTGGGTGATGTAATCCTCTTTGGTGAGCGCGATACTCGGGAAGAAAGAGAGGAGGTGGGCGGCTGCTTCCTGTTCGACTTGGGTCGAAACAAGAGTCAGATCGGGTCGTTGTGCAGACTCGGGGGGAGACGCACCTTTACCCATAAGCCCTGCTTTGATCTCCCAGGTCATCTGCACCCCGTGAGGTGCGAGGATATCATCTATCTGCACGGTCAATCACGTGCGAACGGCCGTCGGGCGATGCGTACTGGTTACTTGGGTATACACCGATTCGGTGTCGATCAGCAGTCCTGTTCGGAGATCGTATGTTGTAAGGAGGCGCGTTGAGAAGGGGCAGCGCGAGCAAGTACCATCCATGTCAAATATCACGTATTCTACTCGAGGGCGTGCCAACGACTCGGGCGACATTTTGGGTCAACGCTGCCAGTGGGAGGATATGCGACTGATTGATGATGATCAAGATGCCACCATGCATTGCATCAATCTCTTTTCCAGTGATCGACAGTGAGATCGGTGTGGCTGAGTCGAATCTGATTCTCAGCCCACTCCTCCTCAGAGGGTTAACAGCGTTCACAAGCACTTTTGTCCCTGCTCTTCACAGCGGCAAGGCAAAGCGTACGCGAGCGGCCCGGCCAGATGATCCAAACTTTCGCCTTCAATCAATCAAAGTTGGTCACCAGACGCCCTGTCAACTTCTCATAACCACGGTGTGGTGGCATTCTGTTACCTTTGTTGGTCTCGCCCTCGCTTGAACGTGTTCTTTCGTCCGCATGTTCCAGTGCACCTACCCCGCAACAATCATGAAACGCGCTGACTTAGTTCAACAAGGAAAAGTTCGCGCGGGCGCGCGTTTGGTCTCCTGATCCCGTCTGCTTGCCTTCTCCTTATTTAAAGCCATGATTCTTTCAGAACCTTGCCTAGTCTCCCAGTTTCTCCCAGTCGGCGTCCCTTAAACTCAGCAAGAGGGATGATATTGTCTTCTCTATTCGTCACCCTATTGGGTGCGACTTTGGCATTGGCATCAACGAGACCCCGCGTCGATCGCAACCTCTACTCTGCTAGACAAGAGACGGATGGATTACAAAACAACGTAGGCCATGTTCTCCGCCGAGTCTATGTGCCCGTTATTTGAAAGATGACTCACTGGCACCGTCCGACGTTTTCTAGGTTACGTGGGATGAATATTCCATTATAATCAACGGGGAACGTATGTTCCTCTTCAGTGGAGAAATGCATCCATACAGGTACACCATGTTCACATTTGTGTGATGCTCACGGGGTTCACATCAATTCCCTAGGATGCCAGTGCAATCGCTTCACTTGGATTTATTCCAGAAAGTCAAGTCCATGGGCTTCAATACAGTTTCGTTCTATGTGTTCTGGGGTATCCTGGAACCTAAGCGGGGTGAAATCTCTTTCGAGGGATTCAGGGATTTGCAGCCTTGGTTTGATGCCGCAAAACAGGCTGGCATCTACCTCGTTGCTAGACCTGGTGAGCGTTGCTCTCGTTGTTGTTGTGCTACATCTGACCTTCCCGAATAAAGGTCCATACATCAACGCCGAAACCACGGCCGGTGGCTTTCCAGGCTGGGGCTCGTACACACCGGGCTTATGGAGGACTTCGAACACAACCTATTTTGGGGCGTGGCAAAATTACGTTTCGACCATTGGAAACATCCTTGCTGAAAACCAGATCACCAACGGTGGCCCTGTTATCCTAGTTCAGGTATTTCTTCTGTCTCTTTGCAAAGCTACCCGAGCTGATATCATTCGGAACAGTCTGAGAACGAATACACGGGTTTCGCTTCCGGTTATTCGGAAGATTTCGTGTACGAAGCTGAACTGCTGACCGCTTGGGTACGCATGGACTTGCCTCGTTTGCAATCGTGTGGCTTAGGTGTACTGCATTCTAGCGAGATGCTGGTATCAAAGTACCCATCACATTCAACGATGCATCCCCTTCTGGCCACTACTTGAGCGTCGACATCTGGGGTGGGTCATGTTTGGAGTCACGGTTGTCGTTCTTATTTTCTCCTTGTCTAGGTTACGACTCCTATCCAAATGGCTTTGATTGTTCCAACCCATACACATGGGCTTCAAATGCTGTCCCAGAGTGGGTTGTTCCTTATGTCAGAAAATCGCGTGATGCTCATATTTCTATCATGTAGCTCTTATTGGAGTGCACACATGAAATACAATCCGACGGAACCCAACAATGTATACGAATTCCAAGGTGGTGCTTTTGATGGATGGTATGTTACTTACAACGTCGTACAACGTCCATGTTTCCTCACTCGTCACCTTAGGGGTGGCTCTGGTTACGACACTTGCGCAATACTCACTGGTCCCGATTTCGAGCGAGGCAAGTAGCAATGCCGTGCTTCACGCTCAATGCACTTAGAGTATCTTGCTACAGTCTTCTACAAGAACGAGCTATCCATGTCCACTACCTTCCTCAGCCTATATATGATCTATGGCGGCACGAATTGGGGTGGTATTGCTCACCCTGGGGTGTATACATCTTATGACTACGTACGTACCCCCAAGCCGACGTCCCCATGCTTCATTCCCTATCCCTATTCTAGGGTTCCGCAATCGCTGAAGACCGTACACTCCGCGAAAAATACTACGAACTCAAGCTACAAGCCAATTTCCTCCGCATCAGTCCAGCCTATCTCACGACGCGTCCGATGAATTTGAACTCCAATCAAGGGGCATTCACAGGCAACACAGCCCTAGTGACGACTCAGGTATTGGATGCTGTCGGTAATATGACTGGATTCTATGTTGTCAGGTGGGTATCGTCGCCGCTTGTTCTCTCCCTCAATCACATGTTTCCTGTGGTGAGCTGCGCACTTACTCCTGGTAATCAAAAGGCAATATGACGCATCCTCGAATGCGATGGAGATGTATACACTAGCCCTGCCGACGAGCGTTGGGAATCTGACCGTTCCCCAACTGGGAGGACAGCTCACACTCGATGGCAAGGATTCGAAGGTTCACGTTGTTGACTACACTGCCGGGTCCAGCCATTTGCTGTACTCTACTGCAGAAGTCATGACCTGGTATGTTGCTCCCTTTCCTTTGTTTAGCTCTGCGCTGACAGGAACTATGCGATCAGGGCGACTATCGACTCTCGCGACGTCATTATTGTCTATGGAAACGCCGGCGAGCTTCACGAAATGGCATTCAAGTTCGACTCCACCAGCATCCCCAGCGCCAATGTCGTTTCGGGGGCGCAATCACTCAAAATAGAAACAGTCGATTCCACGAGCCTTGTTATTCAGTACACGACATCTGGACAGACAGTCGTAGAAGTCGGGTCCAACGTTTTATTGTACATCTTAGGTGAGGGCTGCCTTTAGGAAGACATGCGGGCTGCTTTTGACTATCGTCAGACCGTGCCAACGCCTATGGCTTCTGGGTGATGTACCCCCCGTCCACTGGCTCCTTCGCGAACTACAGTACTACGAACCCGATCCTCATTAAAGGCGGGTACTTCATTCGCTCTGTACAGATTTCCGGCAGCACGCTTGAGATTACGGGTGATCTGAACACCACGACATCGTTTGAGATTATTGCTCCTGCAGCATCCTCGAAACAGGTGACCTTCAACGGCGAGCCATTGACGCTAGCAATCACCAGCTACGGCACTTTAACTTCATCGAAGAGCGTGTCGTTGCCTTCCATCCAGCTTCCAGACCTCAAAAGCTTGACATGGGCAAGTGTTTATAATCCCCCTCGCTCGACCTTGGCTAACGAGTCTCGAAGAAAACCGCCGACTCACTCCCAGAAATCAACTCGAGTTACGTCGACGTGCTTTGGACGACGGCCGACAACATCACTACCGTCAACCCTACTCAGCCCAGCACGCCTGTTGTCCTCTACGCCGGTGACTATGCATACCATACTGGCAACATCCTTTGGCGCGCGCACTTCACGTCCACTGGCTCCGAAACTGGCTTCACACTCAATGTACAAGGAGGAGGTGCATTCGGCTACTCTGTGTGGCTCAATCAGACATTTTTGGGCTCTTGGGTTGGAGATGCTGTACACGCCAATTATGAGAGCACATTCAATTTCCCCGGCACTGAGGAGCTCGTGGGCGGTAACCAATACGTCATTACGATCCTGCAGGACCATATGGGTTATGAGGAAGATTGGACGGCTGCGAGCGACTCTTTCAAAGCTCCGAGAGGAATCTTGAGTTACTCGTTTGCTGGCAGTTCGGGTACGGAAATCAGTGTCTGGAAAGTGGCGGGGAACTTTGGAGGAGAGAGCGTGAGCCCGTCACTTTCTGTCGCTGTGATTGGTTGAGTGACCTGAGACCCCCTTGGGTCATCTGACAGTACGTCGATACAACACGAGGACCACTCAACGAGGGTGGGTTATATGGCGAACGAATGGGTAAGTCAGGGCCTTTTGTGGATCATCCCGTTACTGACGGGATCCACAAGGATGGCACCTTCCCGGATTCCCTGATGAGAGCTGGCAAGAAGGTTCCCCTATCACCGGAATTTCCCAGGCTGGTGTTAGCTTCTACAGGTCTGATCTGAAGTGTGCTGATGTGGCTACCGGGAGCTGATGGATGCACACACAGGACAACATTCACACTCGATGTTCCCGCCAGCGTCGACTACCCGATGGCACTTGTCGTCTCAAACATTACGACGAACCCTTATTTCCGTTCCCAGGTAAGCCATCCCTGCCAACTTCTCGTGGTATCATGTTCTTAGTGTATCATGCTTTTCTGCCTCAGTTCTATGTCAACGGATACCAGTTCGGCAAGTACGGTATGTACTATTGCTCTTTGTTGCCCATGTAGTTGTCATCTGTTCTGACTGTCCCGTGTAGTCAACAGCATTGGTCCTCAGGTCTCCTTCCCAGTTCGTACGTGCCTGGTGTTTTTGGACACTCTTTCGCCCGCAACTCATATTTTGCGCTACCCACAGCCCAAGGCATCCTGAACTACAATGGTTCCAACACACTCGCCGTCTCGCTTTGGGCTCAAGGTGCAGATGGTGCGAAACTCGGTTCACTTGCACTCGAGACGACGGCCATGGTGGAGACCAGCATGACGCCGGTTGTGAATCAGCCCATGCCACCTTGGACGCTGAGATCGGCAACATGAAATTCGGGTGCAGTGGTCGTGAAGAAAACGCGGTATTAGTATATAGGCAGAACGCGAGTGGATGTGTGTGACAGAAATGAATCAGAGTTATTTAATCACAACATACCCGATCCCCGGACAACTTGAACTAGCGTGGTCAAACCAGGACCATGGGCGTTGAATTATGTATGAAAACAATTACCGTGCGAGCCCGAGCCAACTTCAGGTTTGCGAATGCGATGCCCTGCAACCAGTCTTTGGGTCAACGACTAAAAAATACAGTGTACATGCTATCGAATACGACGTCGTCAGAATACTATCGAATACATGGCAACCTCGTTGTGCTGCGCAGAGATGAGATCAATGATGCGTAGCTTGTGCTCCGCCAACAAGCAAGACAACACGATCATATCTTGCACCTCAGCCATTTCGGGTTTAATAACAAGACAAGCAGCATGTATCACATGATTGTCGTGCCCCATGCAACTTTTTGAGAACCGTGCCACAGTCTCGTCGGGATGACTCGGTTCGTGTAACTGCACAATGCGTTGGTTGCGCTGTCAGCATGGAAGATGTATAACAACGAACCACAAGTTGTCCCGAGAGAGATCTCCTCCATTCAAATCGTCTACCACACGCGTTAAATACAAGAGGTCTGTCAACACCTCAAATCAGTGTCGATTCCGTTACACTAACCACTCACAAAGTCGATAGTATTGGTGCTTTCAACCAGCTTCCAAGATACATTGTCTTCGAACCTGGAAACGTGATCTGATCTGGTCGAAACATCCTGCGCGAGACGGTTGCGAGTAATACATCTCCTGCGTAGACCGTGGTTATGTAATCGTGCGTGTCAACGAAGTAACTCGGTGGGTGGTCGCCGCAGATGCGCAATGTTGTATTGCTCATGTCATCTCTGTCGAATGTGAGAATAATGTTTCCCTCTGGACGGGCGAGACTACGAGTGTCGACCAGTGTGAGTTGGGAGTTCGTAGGGCAGTTCATGGGGTAACCCGGTCCATGGTGGTGATCTTGTACACCACAATGCTATTGCCACCGGTTTGAGATGGTCCAAAAGGTGCGTTGTCACTGACACAAGCACAGCACTTGGATACACGTATGTGCAGGATCCATCGCGACAAAGCGGGGGCGAACCTGTGTCGTAGCTAACCTGTCACCGCAGATCCGGGAAGTCTATCCTGTATAGACCATCTTGGGGAGTCGAAACTAACAACAAAAAATATTAAGTCCATCAAGAGACGTGGGGAACTCGGGATGGCTGTCACGCTCGCAAGGACTTTCCCAGGTATAAAATATTATGTCCGGTTTGAAAGGGGAATGAAACCGGCACGGGGTTGGATTCATGTGTTGAGCCATATAAATACAAGGTCGTAAGTCCGTCAGATCATAAAGAATCAAGATTCCAAAAAGGTATGATATGCAAGCATACAAGCCAAGGGGGATCATCGTCATAGATCAGCAATACTCAGCCGCATATGCCTTGGTCTATGATAACGCCGCAACGCTTGCATTGCACTCGGCGGTCGAGGAGACAGAAACCAATTCCAAGAGGGAACCACACTATGGCCGCGAGGATACCTGAAACAAGATGAGTTGACATACACTAACTCCTCGGAGAGTAGCACTTGCCGAAGATACCATGCCTGGTGTGTAGTATGTGGCCACCCTGTTGCAGGCACAACATCTCGGGATGATCTGGGGGTAAGGGTGATGCTAAATACTCCCCAGTGGCAGGATTCTGATAGTGGTAGACTCTAGGCTGGGGCATCATGGGGACTGGCGCTGCATGGAGCGTTGCGAAAGGTGGCGGCGAGGGGCCCGGATGCTCTGATGCCATGGGTTTGGGTTGCTGCTTGATAACTGAGCCAGGTGACGGCGTATCTTGTCATGGATCAGCTTATATTCTACAAGGCACGAGGGAGATCTACTCACTGTCACTCGAACCATGGTCAGGAAGATACTGGTAAGGGGGTGGGTTATCTCTGTAACTGACCTAGGGAACGCTATCAGCAGCGTCGCGGGTTAGGAAGAAGGTGCAATACGTGCCATATTCGAATTGGAGTCAATGATCATCTGGGGCGAAAGCCAAGGGTAGAGGAGAAGACTGGGGTCGACGAGCTGCGTGAGGCTGCGCAATGCGGACAGCAAGTCACGTGGTATAGCAGCAGAGGGTGATGTTTGTGTGTGTTGGTACCTCTCCCGATCAATACTGCATTTCCTTTTTTGGATGACTTTGGAAAGGCAAGTAGTCCAAATCTTTGCAAGTCGGAATTTTTTTTTCCACCTTCCTATCTAGACGGACACTTTCAACATGGATGGAATCAGCCCCTCTTCAAACGATATATCACCAGACTCCATGACCTCTAGAGACTAGTTCGCTCATACCCGCACTTCTCTTTGTCAGATTCTGATATCTACCTCTTTTCTTCTCTCCCAGCTACGCTGATTCTTATGCGCATTTTGGTGCGAGATCGTCCAATGAATATGTGTTCTATGCATCTTATGCGTTGCATCTTATCGGACAGGAATTCACGAAGAGATGTTAAAGGACTCAGTCCGGACTGGGTCATATCGTGCAGCGATCGTGAATAATGGACATCTATTCAAAGGAAAGACCGTGCTCGATGTTGGATGTGGGACTGGTATCCTCAGTATGTTCGCTGCCAAGGCTGGGGCAGCTCACGTCGTTGGTGTAAGCAACTTTACCGGTGCTGTGGCGAGAGCCAGCTGATCACAAGCTGACTGTCAGATCGACATGTCAAACATCATTGATCAAGCACAAAAAATCATAGAGGTTAATGGTTTCAAAGACAGTCCGTACCTTTTTACACCGGTGCTTGGTTGTACGTCACTCAAGTCGACGTTTGCGACCAGCCATTACCCTTGTCAAGGGCAAACTCGAAGACGTCGAGTTACCGATAACGCAGTTTGATATCATCATCTCTGAGTGGATGGGCTATTTCCTACTCTACGAGTCCATGCTCGACACGGTCCTGCTAGCTCGAGACAAGTATTTGAAACCTGGTGGACACATGTTCCCCGACAACGCAAGGATGTATCTGGCTGCAATCGAAGACCAAGATTACAAGGAGGAGAAAATCAACTGTAAGATGCGGCCTCGCTGCTGTCTGTTCTATTTTAACCACTCGTGCTAGTTTGGGACAATGTCTATGGGTTTGACTATTCCTGCATCAAGGGCATCGCCCTGCGTGAGCCACTAGTCGACACCGTGGAACTCAAATCAGTAGTCACTGATCCATACATGTTGAAAGTTGGTGAACCTCTTCGCTCAAGGTTATTGGTGTTGACCATTAGCAGCACATCAACTTGCTTACTGCCAAAAAAGAAGACTTGACTTTCACTACGCCATTCACGCTTACTGCGACTCGGAACGACTGTATATCGCATTATTTATTTATTTATTCACTCTCATCTAACTGCTAATTTTCAGACATTCACGCGTTTCTCTCGTGGTTCGACATAACATTTGACTGCACACATAAGAAGACTCAATTCTCGACGGGGCCTCATGCACAATACACGCATTGGAAGTACGTGACCTATTCTTGCGCTGCCGAGTATAGCGTTCGTTGCACTCACACACCACATTAAGACAAACTGTGTTCTATACGCCTTCCACGATCACGATTTCCGAGGGCGAAAAAATAAACGGCATCCTCTCCTGTGCGCCTAATGCGCGGAATAATCGGGATCTGGACATTACCATCGAGTACGCCGCAGGCGGAGAATCCACAAAAGTAGAATATAAAATGTACGTGTTTCCTTCCTATGACTTACCCTATCTGTGATCCCGTGTCAAGATGTAACGCTGACCGGTTGTCAGGTCGTAATTGGTTCCATTTCCTGTATTTTCTATGCAAACTGTATACCTCCGTGCATACCCGCCATTTCGCCCTTGCATCTTCGCTCTCATGACACTCCCCATTTAATCGGGTTGAGGGAAACACAGGTACTAAACGACACTTTATATTGGTACTGGGACGGCTTCGATGCGCGAAGATATTAGCTGTATGACACTCTGTAGTTGTCATTCAGAGTTAATTTCAACTGCTGTCTGTTCGACAAGAGAGCGAGGAAGCACAACCAGATGTACATTGCACATATACCAGCATCGCGATCACAGTTTGAACGTATCCGTGACCCAGCGATGAAGCGCGTCGTTGTATTCCTCTGGCTTCTCCAGCTGTGGCCAGTGTCCTGCATCGAACTCTACAATTGTTAAGCCACCTTTGGCATACTTTTCGATCTCCGCAATTGCGAATTCGCGGAAGCAAACATAATCGTATTTCGCCACAGCCATCAAGGCCGGCTTCTTGATCTTGATATCATCTTTAGATACCGCTTCATTGCAACTTAGTCAGCGCTCAGCGTCATAAACAGAATGGACTGCAGGGCGTACTTGCTTTGATACCATTGTTGACACCCTCCAGGTTGCTCCTGTACCAGTTGAGAGGGCTGTTTAGTCCTCCTTGAAGAAGGGATGTTTTGATGTGCTCATAGTGCTTCATCACCGTCTTTCAGCACTCATCCCAAGCCTCATCAACACGATGGCGTGGACACCTACCTCGGAGGTCACGTATGGTGCTCTCGAAAGCCTCTTCCCCTGTCTGACGAACTGCTCGAATTCTCCAGGCAAGTTCATGTACGTCTTCCATATTTCAGGATCGGTGGGATAAAGAATGTCGAGGAATGAGTCGATCTATTTTTCACGCGCGAGGGGCGAGTAAGCTGGGAAAAGGCACACTGTGAGACTCTGTTGGGAAACCTACGTTCGCCTCGATCAGGGTGGCAGCGTCCCCTCTGCCGAAGAACTTCCAGTACCCGAACAACGGGCGGCCATACCTTTGCCTCTGAAACTCGAGAATGACATCGAGTGGCGGGAAGACAGAGGGTGGGTAATAAGTGACTGCCGTGAATACGAAACCGAGGAACCTGTCAGAGTGCTTCACGGAGAGGATGCTCGCGATGGATGAGCCCCTTGTTTCCATATTATGTCAGCGCGATCACGCAGAAATGAATCAACTGAACATGCCAGTCGTGTCCAATCGCGATGACATTCTTGACACCCTCCTCATCGAGGATGTCCAGCAAATCCTGTCCTACTGCGGTGTGCAGGAAGTCGGCGGGGTTACTGGACTTGGGTTCCGTTCGTCCGTGTCCGACAATGTCGGGAACGACCAATCCATATCCCTTTGGCTGGAAATAATTGATCTGAGGGTACCAATCATATGACGTTGACGGGAACCCGTGGATGAACAGGAGCGTGGGCTTTCCAGGGATTGCCTGGGAGAAGAGATAGTGATACACAAAGTTCCTGTTGGTTTTCTTGAATTTCGATTGTATCTTGTCCATGACGATGACTGGTGCTACGAGAGGGATCATGGGGGATGTTTTATATACCTTTTGTGTGTCCGATCGCATGCCAGTTTGATGTCAGTTCATTCCCATGCCATCAAACGTGCTCCGATCTGCACCCACTCGCACTGCCTGGCCTGCTAATTTGGATCGTTTTCTTGCGTCCGATCGCATGCAGTGTGGTGCAAATTGGCATTTCATCCATCTCGGAAAGTCACAGGGAACCGTTGAACCATATTCAAGGTCACCGATCAACATTCGGTCTCCCGAGAAAATCAGGAGGCAGGTGCCAACTCAACAACGCGATTGAAGGAGGGAGACATCGTACTTGGCGTGTCATCGGGGTGAATCTGCGCCGCCGCCTTGTGGAGGGGGCATGTGTTCGAACTTCGGACAGGCACAAACGACGTTCACTTGGAGCGCCGCCGAGTATACAGTACTTGCTATGGCGGTAGGTAAACCAAAAAGTTCACGCGTGTTCTAGCCACTGAGAAAATAATTTATCTTTCAATGATATGACAAATATGCATGTGCAACAATCTAGGAAATGCACTCGCCTGGTCCGCACCAGGGCCATTTCCAAGTGCTAGGATCTGGGTATGCATAATGAGACAACCTTCTCACACGGGATAACTATGTCAACATCTCTTTTCACAACCAATCCAAAGTCCGCAAGCCCTGCATCTGGAAACGTGAGAGCACAAAGGAGAGTGAGTAAACATCAATGATCTTGCATAGCTAGTTCTCTGATTGCAATCGGAGAGATCCGGGGTACAATTCGGCAAGGAAAGGGTTTAGGTCGTCTATCCATCGCTGAATTATGAATAAGTTCCATGAAGAGAAAGGACAGGCACGCACGAAGTCGTCCCATGAGTAAACTGAGGCGTAAAATCAATGTCGTTCCCACTGTCGTCTTGCGCTTTCAAAAAACGGAATGTTGCTAGCATCGAGGCAATAGCAATCCACATCGACGCATCGGCAACATGGCGTCCAGGGCAGATCCTAGGGTACTGGTCGATTCGGATCACCGCCAGTGATTTTCCGTGCCTACCTCCGTCCGAATCCGAATCCGAGTGAAGAGTCACCCTCGATGAGTGTACCATCTTCCTTAAGGAATCGTTCCGGGTTGAATTCAAATGGTTCAGGATAAATTTCCTCGTCGTGAGTAAGACCCCTACAAAATGGTCAGAGGTTCAACCACGCACACACAAATCTGAACTCACCACACATTGACGAACACCGTGGTCCCTACACCAACCGCTAACATCAGTGAAGGAGAAACCTACGCACATCCGTGAACAGACCTTTCGGAATGTATGATCCTTCATACACATCTTCGGTAGTAGTTGCGTGAGGCAGTGCTTTGCGAGGCACAAGAGTCAGCGTGAACCAAACGGGAGCGCTACAACTCACCCAACGGAGCAACAGGGTACCACCTGAAGGTCTCCCGCAGGACGGCCTCAACGAAAGGTAGAGAAGGTCTATCAATGAAACCTGGCAACCGGTCAGAGCCGACCACAGCATCTATCTCGCTCTGTGCTTTCCTCTGGGCCTCAGGGAACAGAACCATAGCGAGGAGAAACACATCCAAGCTAGCCGATGTCTAAGTTGTACTTATTAGACGTTTCTCACAAAGATATAAACAACAAAATCGCACAGTTTCCGATGCAGCTGTATTGAATATGAGCCAACGTAGGGTAATATATTCTCCATGGATGCTTACCACCATATGCAGCCGAAGAAGTGCTCCTGATGGCAATAGTTACCTCTGGCAAGTTTCCGTTGCTCTCATTTCTCCTGATAGCATCGCTGATCATCGAAGGTGTACCCGTTCCGGATGCCTCGGGAGGTTTCAACAAGTTGCTCAATGGGGACAACAGGAAATGCGCACCATTTGTTCTAATCCCATGCCAAAAAGATATTTGCGAAACCCAAGCACGTAAAACTTTGCTTCTGCCGCTTCTGCTTTGAATGAGCCTGGCATCCATGTAGGTAGATTCAGGACTTGGAGGAGGTTCAGTTAGAGAATAATTCATGCAACAAGACCTACGAAATGGAAATATTCCAATCAGGGCAGCTGACTTCGGATCGACGGCTTTGGAAATTGCGTTCATACCCTGCTCAGCATACTGAACGTAGGGGTCGTTTCTCGGGACCGTGTCATATCCGTACACAATTGACATGATGATCGATGTAGAATAGCTAAATCAGACGATGTCTCAGCGATGAAGATGAATTTACATATGATAGCGAGACGAACGTGTGGAAATGTACAGAGAAATGTCGAGGATCCTCGGCAAGATTGATGATCAACTGACAGGCCTTTGAACACTGCATCGGTCTATAGCTCATAGCAGCCTCAGCGTTCAATGCTTGATGGTAAACACGACGGTGAAGACGCCACGTGTCCCCATAGGGCATGAGGAGAGTACCATCTGCAATCCCATATCTAGATGGATTAGTGTGTGAAGAAGTGATGGGAAAGAGAATGGGAAAGAGGCCCACGATTCTGCCGTCGCGAACTTTGGCCGATCCGAGTAGATATTTGACCGAAGTTCAACCAGGTCACGAGCCACTTTTGCAGAGTTTATCACGAGTACATCCATATTGAGAATACGTGTGTAGATGAGGTCGCCTGGAATGGATTAGGCTGGCGAGATGACATCGAACATGGCACCCACCGAATGATTTACGCCATTGAAAGTAAGTGAACCATGGCTTGGAAGGATCAATACTCAGCACCGTTCCCAAAAAGGGGACACCTTTAGGTCCTGGAGGGAAGGGGAGGCTGCTAGAGCGCCTGGACCCTCTGCGTTTAGCGATGTATAGCGCGACGAGCAGCACAAATAATACACCGCGAAACGCTATCGCCATAGCGGCGAGTATGTTCAGAGGTTAGGAACAAGTGACAGAGCGCCCGAAAAGTGACCGTTAAGTGTGTGCAGCAGAGGCTGACATCCATTAAGTAAGAATTGAGGGGGAGCGATGAGCGGTGCGGCTACTATAAAGAGACTGCCAGTGGATAACGTGTCGGTACATGTCATCCTTACGGCGTGCGGCGCAGAAATATGACAGGAGTGATGACATCGCAGGCTGCAGCCTGCCAAGCATTGAGGCCTAGATGGGTCGACGCTTCAAAGTCAGCTCATTAGTATCATCCTTCCAACACCCGTACCTCGGAGGAAGGCAGCCTTGAAAATAGCGACTGCGATGGATAGAACACTGACGGGAGGCTGCAGAAGTTGCGACGTTAAACGTTGAGGTTCGGCTTGAGTACTGAGCGCTCTTCAATGGCAACTGATCCACTTGATTGTAGATTGACGGCGATAATCCCTAAGATAAACCCCACTCCGCCGTGCCATGGTCATACTACCGAAATGTGCATTCTGGAGAAAGCCGGCACCATGTTGTTAGTATGTACATACTTTTTAGTAGTACGTATTAGCCAGACCCGAACAAACAAATTTGGGACCTGAGGGGGCCTGATTTTCGTATGACGTTCCCATGCTCCTGATTCATTCGTAACGCCAACTTGATGTTTGGTTCTCAAAATAGATTGGTTTCCCCAGTGCTAAATCCTATAGAGTGCAGTGTACAGAAATTGCAGCGTTCACGAAGAGCGAAAGCATCCGACTCAGTGGATGTCAAAGTTCTTGAATCACGATTTCACTCGCAGGCCGTCGAGGCACGATCCGACATGGGAAAGACGCACGGGGAAAAAGGAAAAGCACCTACGAAGGTATCTTGCTCTTTCAAAAAGTCAAAGGTTGCAAGCATCGAGGCAACAGCGATCCACATCGATGGCAGCAACGTATCTTTCAGGATAGGTTGACTTCTGGGTAGCTGTCACTCTTGGCCCTTCACCAATTAAACAATTACACACCGTCGCCTGTCACCAAAGGTAAATGAAACGTTATCCTCGGTAAGCGTGCCGTCTTCTTCGATAAATCGCTCCAGGATAAAACTGAATGGTTTTGGCTGTGTCTCTTTATCGTGGGCGACGCCCCTGTGAGGCTGGTCTCAGAGGTTCGACTGAATGTGTAGAAACTCCATGTATTAACGATGGCTGAAGTACATCCAACTCAACATCAGAGATGGAGCATAATACAAAGACAAAAACAGACCTCTCGGAATGTACATGCCCTCATATACATCTTCAGTAGTCATGCATGTACTAGACCTTTGCGAGGACATCGTGTCAGCACAAAGTAAGAGCAGGGAACTGATGGTGCTCACCTATAGGACCGACATGATGCTATCTTGAGACCTCTCGTATAACGGCTTCGACGAAAGGTAGATAGGATCTATCACTGAGGCTCGGGAGCCGGTTAGTACCCCCTAGGGCGTCTATCCCCTTCTGAACTTTTCTTTGGGCTTCGGGGAACAAAACCATAGTGGGGACGAACAGCTCTAAGCTAAACGCGGTCTATATGATTCCTGTTAGGTACATCGTATGAGGAAACATCCAAGCATTAATCGTACAGTTTCTGATGCAGCTATGTAATGTGATACACTTCACAACTTGAAGGACTTACCGCCATACGCAGCCGAAGAGGTATTTTAAATGGCGTCGGTTACTTCTGGCGGGTTGTCGTTACTTTCATTTCTCTTGACAGCATCACTGACTATTGAAGGGGTATCCGTTCCAGATGCCTCTCAGGTGATCTCAGCAAGCTATCCAGTTCGAAGACAGCGAGCAATGCGCACCATTCTCTCCAATGCCCATACCGAAAAGAACTTTACAAAACCCATCAGCGTAATACTTTGCCTCAGCCGCTTCGGCCTTGAAAGAACCGGGTATCCACGTAAGTAATTTCAATACTTGGATGATGAATTAGTGAGTAGCGAATCACTCCCCCTGCAACGAGACCCACGGAATGGAAATATCCCGAGAAATGCAGCCGTCTTTGGATTGGCAGCATTGGTAATTGCCTTCATATCATTCTCAGCAAACTCAACAAAAGGGTCGTTTGTCGGCGCCGTGTTGTATCTATACAAAATCGATATGATAATTGATGTAGCATAGCTAAATTGGACAGTGTCTTGGCGATGAACTCACAAGTGTCCGAATAACCCAACGAACGTGTGGAGGCGAGCAGGGAAATTCCGTGGGTTGTTAGTGAGATTGATGATCAGTCGGCGAGCCTTTGCACTACTGGTCGATAGCTCACGGCGGCTTCGGCGTTCATCGCTTGATGGAAAATACGGCGGTGAAGACGCCATGTGTCCCCGTAGGGAATGAGGATTGTGCCAGCTGCAATCTCATATCTATAGTCAAGCCACTAAGTGAAACGTTTGTCGGGACGGGAGCAAGAACGATAAGGTAATTGTTGCACGCTAGGCCGATCTGAGTACATGTTTGACCGGAGTTCAAGTAGATCACGAGCCAC
>JBBPQD010000104.1:0-20180 GCA_038092355.1 Caloboletus inedulis
AAGCCCATCTACCAAAGGTAGGATTTGTGCCAGATTGTACTGACCACACACCCTTTGGCTTTTTAGATCCATTACTGGTGATTCAGATATGTCACCTGATCCCTGCATTCTTGGGCAGCCAGACATCAGAACTTCTGCAGGGGGAAGCATTGATAGCAAGGCTTCCTGGAGAAGTTGAAAATATTCTGAGAAAATGGGGGTGCTAATTAGTTATCTTTTCAGGACACACAAGGATTAGGTTTTCTGGTGTTTATTGTGTGTATTGCAAACTAACATTATGATTACACATGCTTGATGAAGCTTATATTCCTATTAGAAGGTACATTCACATTTGGCAATGATGGTAATCTGTATTCATTATTATAATCACTTATAATCACTTTCTAAAGTGTTATGGGGTCATACATAGCCTTGTAGACCTTATAAGCCCATATAACCATTTGGAAAGAAATATCAACCCGAAATAAATTTATATTTTCTACCGCGGAATAAGGGTACCGTTGATGTTAGCTTGATACTTGTGCTACTTGTACTTCCTCCCATATATCTTGATACATTCTTGACATGTCCAACTATGATGGCTCTCCCAACATGTGCCACAATTTTTACCTTTGTATCAGTGACTCCCCCTGCCCGAGTGAGTGGTTGAGCTTCGATCACGAGCTAGTACATCCCTTCCGACCGGGGTCAGCAGGTGTGGGACGTTCAGAAATGATATCCTGACAAAGGTCAGTATTCGGATTTTGTCGTCAGTGTGCGCCATTTATTTGTACCTGCACTTGTTCTCACACCCTGTCACTCTTTGAATTGTCAAATTGTTACAGAGACTGTCTTATTGCTCTTGGGAGCTAACAATGATGACCGGTTGCTAATCCAACATGTTCCGTCCACGCACGACACTGGTCGAAACCCAGTTGGTTCAGTTTACATTCCTCTTTACTTGATATGTCGGAGAGGAATGCTGTGAAGAAATCAGGTTTCAATTTCATCCTGTACGCCATTCATCCAATCCACGGTCCTGGAGCAACGAAATCATTGGGACGGAACCATGATCGTTTCCTTCAAGTTACTTCTTCCATTGTCACCCTTCAGAAAATCGAATCCAATTCTACTACTTGGACGACGTTTTGTACACCTCGCAGAGGAAATCTATATACAACGAACCACCGAATCACCGGCGGCGATACAACAGACGAGAGCGGGACATACAACGAAAGAAGAAGAAAAAAGGAGAGCTTTAGCTTTTCACAGGAACGGATTTATTGCGAGAAAAGAAAAATGACACGCGGGATTAGTTGGCAACCTTGCCGAGAGGTGTCTTTGCCATCACGCTGATCACCTCGTACAAGACCTACATCGTAGTACCTCGAGTCAGATTTTCTTCTTCTTCTTTTCTGGGACGGGGAGAGGGAGACTCACGTCGGCAGCTGCCATGGTTGTCAACTCTGCGTTCGTATCGTACGCAGGAGCGACTTCGACAATGTCGGCGGAGACGATGTGAAGACCGTCCAGACCGCGCAAGATTGTGCGCAGCTCGCGCGTCGACCAACCTATAACACGTATCGATATCAATATCAATACCAACATCAACATCAGCGGGTGTGAGACCGTGACACGATTGCTGTTTCTAAACGAGTGGAAGAAAAAAAAACGGACGTACCTCCAGTCTCGGGCGTGCCAGTAGCAGGCGCGAACGCGGGGTCGATCGAGTCAATCTGTTCGAGGTGTGAGTCTGACCAGGTTCCCAACAGGCAACAACGACACAACGACGCACGTCGATCGAAAGGTATACCGGGTTGTTACCGACGGTCTCCCGAATTTTCTTGATGATGCCATCGGTACCTTGTCGACAAAATAAAGAATAAGAATAAGAGTAAAAACGCTCGTCGTTAGTGACGAAGCAGCGTCTCACTCGACCTAGAGCTCACCGATCGTATCGATCTCACGCGCCTCTATCCTCTGGAACCCAGAGGCGTCATCATTCGCGTAGTCCGCAGGACCCGACAACGTCGTCCGAATTGCACCATGCTAAAATAAACGGATAAACTAGGATCAAAGCGCTCGACGGACACCCCGGGAGAAAAAAAGGAAACGAATGAGAAAGGAAAGGAGATACTTGCAATGGAGCTGCCGTTCTTGACGAGGCCTTCTTGACTAGCCCAGTAAAAGTAAGTGCCGTGGTTAATGGCGGCTTGGTCCGATGGGGCGCCTCCAAAGACGGATGGCTTCCATGTGTCGAGATGCGAGTCAAAGTGGATGACGGAGATGGGACCGTAGGCGGAGTGAATGGACCTATAGTGAGATCAGAGACTTGTCAACACAATAAACAAGAGGTGTGGATTACAACGCTTACCTGAGAAGGGGCAGGACGATCGTATGGTCACCGCCAAGCGTGACGACCCTTGGGTGGTGTTTTCCATCAGCGGAAATGGGAACGAGCGGTTTGCCCGTCAGCGCGTCATTACCGAGAGGAGAGAACGCTGGCCTGTGGAGGAGCGCCTTGTGGCCGTCCTCGATCTGTTGGATGGCGAATTTGTTGTCGTAGGGCGTGACGGGGATGTCACCGCAGTCGACGAGCTTGATGCCTGACAGAAAAGGGTTCACTTCGAGGGGGACATTGTAGCCTCCATACAAAGTCAAGCGACGTGACCCCGCGCGAATGCCGGCGGGGCCGAAGCGAGCACCAGGGCGGTATGAAGTGCCAGTGTCCTATGTTGTGTCAAATCGCTTCCGCGCACATAGGTTATATTGCTTACGAATGGAGCGCCGATGAAGGCAATATCAAATGCGGCATCTCTGTCTTTACCGAGACATTGCACCCACGGTAACTTCGCAAACGTAGTGATACCGGAGAAGACGGAGTCAGCGGTGACTGCATCATTCAGCTCAGAGGTGAAACTCTTGATATTGGAACTATATGACTCTACCTTCGTTATCACCGGGGTAGACGGCCTGATAGGGATACTTGAAGTATCCAAGAGGCATTTGTTCGTCGTGTTCGTGGTGATCATGGGCAATGGCGACATGAGCAAGCGCAGCGGCGACGAGGACAGATAACTGGGCTCGCATCTCGGGCAAACAGTCAGAATGTCAAACACGGTATGTTTAAGCGGATGGGGAAAGATGGCAAGGGTATGGTCGTGCTGATGCAGGATCTCAACGATGGGAGGTAGAACTCGCGTTGAGATCCAAGGCCAATGGAGCGCAGGCTAAAAAGGTTTCGTCTTGGGAAAAAAACATTGTCTCCCCTGCCTCATGCCATTGAATGGTCCGAAAGATACGAGCTCTCCGAGATAAGAGGTCGCATTTTCTGCACAATTTTCAGCCTCGAGGCAAAGGAATTGGAAAAAAATGGAGAGCGATGTCACCGGCCGAGAGATAACTCACAGAGACAGGTTCATTAACGGGAGCCCGGTGGTCACGCCAAGGAAATTTGTCTGCGAGAGATACTAAACGGGCTTACCAGCATCAGCACGATGCAGGCCTCGTTTCTTTGCAAGGTTCCCGTGGCCTAATGTCATCAAGAGGGAAATCAATTGTGCGATGACAGATCCCGCTTATTCGGGTCTTTGCTCCACGTTATAAGCACAGAGATAAGTCAGTCAGGCTGAACTCTGTGCCGCTCTCTTTTTTTTTTTTTTCAGTCCCTCTGAGCAAACGATGAGCTTGGACGAAACCTCACCACTTCTTCCCGGCGCGCGGGACTTGCTAAGACACGTCAACAGTCATCATGCTTCTCCGCCAATCCTGACAGTTCCCGAAGAGGCAGGAGTGGCCCCAATGTTTGGGCCGAAACTAGTCGCCTCTCTTGTCGTCGATTCCATCCCCGGTATGTACTTCAAGTCCATTCCGCTACGCCGAACCTAGTCTTACAATGTATCACACAAAGTCATCTTGTCCTACACCCTACAAAACTCTGTACAGACAGCCGCCATCGTGGTAACAGGTCGCCTGGGTCCCGAACAACTGTCTGCCGCCGCATTTTCGATGATGCTGGCGTACGTGACTGGCTAGTACTTCCCAATGATTCGAATCGCGCTCGTAGGGTCCCATAAAATATTTTTTTGCATCTGCAGGATGGTGTATTGCTCTCGGTGGTGGATCCGCGTTGGACACGCTCGGGTCACAAGCCTTCACAGGCGGCATCCACAAGACCGATCTGTCCATACATTTGCAGCGCTGCGTCGTCCTCTTGTGGGCCCTCTTCATCCCCGTCGCCGTGTTGTGGTTCTTCATCGAACCCGTCCTCTTGGCTATCGGAGAGCCCGTCCGCCTCTGCAAAGACGTACAAGACATCATGCGAATACTCATCTTTGCGGCCCCGGCATGGGTCGCCTTTGAATCTCTCAAGAAATACCTGCAGTGTCAGGGTAAGTCTTCTGAATCCTTTTTTTGTTTTTGTTTTGAACACGAACCCCGCCATCTCTCAACGTCGTCGAATAGGGATCATGCGAGCGTCTACTATGGTCTTGATCATCGTCTGGCCGTTCAATCTTGGGTTGAACGTGGTCTTGGTCCACTACACCCCGCTCGGAATGCTGGGTTGCCCCATAGCACTATCGATCACATACTGGCTGGCTTTCTTCCTATTGGTCCTCGTCACATGGTTGTCCCCCACGCACAAAGCAAATGGAACCTGGGGCGGTTTGCAACCCAGCGCTGTCTTCAATCCCAAGAGCTGTCGCACATTTCTCCGGTTGGCGCTCCCAGGTATCTTCATGATCGGTACGGAATGGTACGTGGATTTCGGACGTCACCCGGCAATGCCAAAACGACATCCAACAGGGCAGCGTTTGAGATAGTTGCACTCGCAGCTGGAAGGCTCGGCGAGCTTGCACTAGCAGCACAATCTGTTATCATGACCACCGATCAGAGTAAGTAACCTGTCACGCGATCGTTTGTTGGTCAGAGACTAACCTCTTTCAAGTCATCGCCACGATACCATTTGGCTTTGGTAGGTTCTACAACCAAGAGTCTGTGTTTGATCGAGAGTGAACGATGAATAACCCGAACCCAGGTGTCGTAGCCTCTAATCGCATAGGAAACCTCATCGGGGCAAAATCCGCCATCGGAGCCCGCGCTGCTGCCCACACATGTGCGCTTGTCAGCGTAGTGGTCGGTTTTACGATCATGGTCATCCTCCTGGCCGCTAGAAACGTAAGTCAACCATCGCCCTCGTTCACGTTTCGATTGGCTCTGAAACAAGAGCCGATCTAGCAATTCGGTTACCTATACAGTGACGACCAAGACGTCGTGCGCCTCGTCAGCACCGTCATGCCCCTCGTCGCATCGTTCCAGGTGCGTTTCCGGCCATCGATACTTGCGTCACATCTGAACACGCGTGATTAGATTGCAGATGGGTTAGCAAATTCGTGTGGTGGCGTTCTCCGTGGGCAGGGTAAGCCATATTCGCGCTAGTCTCCTCATTTGCATCTCTGGGTTCAGACTGAGGAACGTTGGCCATCAGGCCGTCAGCACCTCGGTGCCTTATTTAACATCATCGCCTACTATGTGTTGGCATTACCCATCGGGATCACGCTCGCGTTCAGGCAACGTATTGGTTTGCAAGGTCTTTGGATAGGTATGCCTGGTATCGTCCACCGCGAGGGGATTCTTTGACCAACATTTCCACAGGCCAAGTCATTGGACTGTTCATTGTTGGTATCAGCGAATACGGTGTGATTTGTTTTGGCACCAATTGGGACGAAGAGGTTCAGAAAGGGATCATCAGAAATGCAGAAGAAGCGAAACAGAGGGCGTTACTCGAGCATCGCCAGCGAATGGAAGATGAACGCACCAGCTAACCAACGACTCTAAATCAACACGAGACCACGGTAGAACTGGGGACGAAACAGGATGTATATCACGACAAGGAATGCAGCAATCTGCGACAAATAATTTGTACCACGGTCTGTAGACTTCAACAAGCTTTTTTGTTTTTTATTGTTCCTGGAATTTCAAGAGGAATAGATGTACGCAAATAGTAGTCACCTTTAAACGTCCCATGTCAATGGCGCTCATCGCCTGACAATGTCAGCGTGTGGTGTCAGACAGAGAAATAGACCATCAACTCCCGCAAAACAACATCATAGCTCATCTCTGGCCGGTGATTCCGTCGACGCCTTCAAAAAGTCCACCGTCCCATCCACGATCGACCTGAAATACTTGGCCAGCGGCTCATACTTGTTCCCTCCTACGCCACGCAAAAAGTGAGCGACCCGACGCGATGAGAACGGACGAATAATGAATTTACCCTCGTATAAAATAGGCACGTTGGACCCCGCGGGGTATACGATTACTTTCGAAAACTTGCCCTCTTCCCTCGCAGTGAATCCAACCGAGGCCGCAAATGTACCCTCCGGATCATTGTGGTGGCCAAACGCAATGTGTTTATAATAGTTATTCCCGAGGACCTGCCACAATAGTGGGAACTTCTTATCCCTGTTCAAAAGAATGACGCGTGGCAAGTCGTTGTTCTAGTCACGGCAACCGTCAGACCCAACACGAGGGAGCGGAACAACGCGGTGGAGGGAAAAAGAAGAAAAAGAAGAAAGGGGGGGAGGGTAGGAGAAACGAACACGGACCTTGTCGAGCCAGTCGGGAATATCGCCTTGGTTCTGTAACACCTTGATCTTATTCGGAACCGACCGCGACGCCCACTTTATCAGGTTATTCGACGTCCGTTCACCCGCGTCAAACTTTTGTCCCGGCAGCTGACCACCCCGAGGGAACACCTTGACGGTCGGGAAGCCCTGTACCTCCTACATGGGCGCGCGTACATCAGCACCAGCGTCAACTCTCATCACACAGCCGTTCGAGGGGGAGGAAGTGGTTGGCTCACCTGAGACGCGCAAAGCTGCCTGTTGGACTCGGCATCACAGTCAACGGCGTAAAAAGGCACCAGCGGACTGAGATTACCAGCAGCCTTGCTGTATTCCGGAGCCATTTGTTTACAGTGCTAACATGGAAACGACAGAATCAGGTTTCGGGTGCTCTTTCTCTTGCTCGCAGCCGGTCGCCCTCAGAGGAGACCTTGCAGCGAGACATTTTCGGAACGGAACACACTCACCCCGCACCAGGGTGCTACGAATGCGACGACGCTCGTGCGCTGTGTGTGTGTGAAACCTGGTTCAGTGCGTCCGGTGGCGAGAGAGAAGGGTGTATGCGCGTACGTTGTTTTTCATGACTCGTTTGAACCCTTTTGGATCCAACGTCTTGACCTTTGTGCCCGGGGGAAAGATCGCTGCAGTCACCAGCGTGGAGAAGACGAGCAAAAGGGCGGTCAGTGAGGGTAGTATCATTGTGGTGGTGCAAGGACAAGCAAGTAGTCACGGAAAGAGACTCAGACAACCGTGTAGATGACGTGGCTCAAACTGAAATAGCCCCTGTAGCCACGCAATCATGTAATGTATTACGACTACATACTGCTCAGGGAGAGGAAAAGCATGGGATACGAGACTGTCTATTCTATCATGTACGCCATCCATCATATCCCCGGACATCACCCGCTTCGCAGCGCGCGAAATATCCATACTATGCTCATTCTTTTTCCTTTGTTTACATCTACAGCGACTCCTACGCACTCACGGTGGTTTTCCGCCTCGAGATGGGCTTGGAACGCTTGCGCTTCTTGCCCTCCGAGAAGCCGTTGGCAGCTTTGAGGTCTCGTCCGAGAATATCGTCACCCTTGACCGCGTAGATGCGCACGATCCAGTTTTCGGAAGTGAACGCTTCCTCTGCAATCATGAAAAAGAAATTAGAGGCCCCCCCCCAGTGATTCATCGCTTGCATTCCACTCACCAAGATAGTCCAGCTTGGGCCCGTTGATAGGTACATTCTGTCCACGTACCCGATCCATGGGTTGTTGTCCACCAAACAACTCCGCGAAACGGTAATACGACATTTTGTACATCAACGACTCTTTCATCGTCGGAGAAGCTCGCTCATCGACGCGGTACTCCCCTTGGTTGAAGTAGTTGGGCTCCTGAATCTCATCCGGCCATACACCCTGCGAGATACGAACCATCCAAAGGAACTTGTTCAAATCGTCTCCAGAGTAGCCAATGAGTCCACCAAATATGATGAGCACATAGCTCACGTCGTGTTTGCGGAGGATGGGGTAAGCCACCTCCTCGGGAGAGGACATGGCTTTGCCGACAGTCGCAATGTGAGCTAAACAAAGCCGTCAGGAAAAACCCTTTCTGGAAAGGTGACTGCTTTGACTCACTGTTGTTCCAAGTGTTGTTGTCGACCAACGTAGGGCGATCCGCCATGCCAGCGATTTGATATCCGTAATCCCACCAACTCATTACAACGGCATCCTCGGCCGTGTTCTGTCTCAACCAGTAGTATGCTTCTCTGAAATCATCAATGATATGTTGACTTCCGTCGGACATGGTAGAGGCAAGAACGACAGAGGGAGACGAGTATGCATTCGAAGTCACCCATGTGCAGTGCACGACGAAGAACAGGAGCAGTCCAATGGTGTTGATGAGGACAGTAAAACGCGTGTCGAGACCGAATATACCTTTGGAGGACTTGGAGGTGGACTCGTCAGACGCCTGAACGGCAGCGGCAGCAGAGGAAGCGACTCCAGAAACGAGCTCGCCAAGAGCACCTCCTGACACTGCAGGTGGCTCCTTTTCCTTTTCCTTGTTCTTCTTTGTCTTTTTGGGAGTGGCGGCCGTAGAGGAGGCAGCGGTAGAAGGTGTACCGTGAGATGCACCATTGGAACCTTTCGTGGTAGCCACTTGCGTTGATGATTCGTTCGATTGCGCTGCATCTGGCTCGTGGGGGTCAAGATACGTATCCAGAAGGGATGACAACGAAATTGCAGATGCCACGCAGACGACGGGCGTAAGGGTCAGCATAAGACGAACCATGACGCCAGCAAAGTAGCTCGCCATCACAGCGTAGATGATCACGAATATGTGCTCATCACGGAGCGAACGGAAGCACAGCACGACACCAGCTGGGAATAGGAAAATGAGGAAATGGAGATCCATAAAGAATGAGGGCCATGCTGTGGGCTGGTGTTCGGAAACCGAGGCAATGATGGGAATGTACCTGTGAGTTGGACACGTAAGATGGATAGACCCCTGTTACTGAAGGGCAATGCACAAACTTCTTAGCATAGCCGGTGTCCCACAGCGAATAGAAACGACCAGTCCATGGTGCAATCCAGCCTTTGTACGTGAGTGCAACGATAGCAAAGAAACCCAGGATTCCAGTGGCCACCACGGCTGTAAACAAGAGTTCCTGGAATTGTTTTGAGGAGATATGAGAACGGACGAGCTGTCCGAAGGCGACAATTTGCAAAAGTCCGAATACACCTGGGATGAATAGTGAACGAAGGCCAACGAAGAAATAAAAATGGAAGATTACCCAAGGCGGCCATGTGTTCGCTTGTCTGGACAGGCTGGAAACCAACAAACGGAACTTGCATACTTGCGAGTGTACCGATAGAGTACCAAGCGGAGTATGCAACGTAGAGCCGGCTGGAGTATCGGCCCATGAGAAGGAGAACGAGTGCGTGGAGAGGAATCATGTTGGTGATGAACACATATCCACCTGCAAGGATGTCACATGAATCCTGCTAGCGGGGACTATCAGAAAAATGTATACTGACCCCATGCGGCAACCATGTAGAAGTAAAAGACGGCTGCAATGGCACCGAAAAACGCGCTACCCTGCTTGAGTGCTTTGATCCAACTGAAAAACGTGAACATGAGGAGGAAGATGGCGATGGCTTCATTGTCGTACGACCCGGCGACGGAACGCGATATGTAACCGGGCACAATGCCAATGAAAGCTGCAGCTAACAAACCAGCACTGTCATCCTTCATTTCCCTCGTGAACCTACGCATGGCTATCAGTGAACTCCTTTGCACACGAGGCGGGAAGTACATACATATAAGTAGCCCATGCAGTGAGAGCACTAAAGCCTGGTGCCAAGAGGACACAAACGTTACGAATATCGACAGGAAGGTTCAAAGCGTGGAGGATATTGTATATGACACCACTTGTGACCATGAGGCCGGGGTAGATGGTACCACCGACAACACGACCGAGGGGATACCATGCTGTGGGGTCAAACCAGTTCCAAAATTCCTATGGAAGTAAATGAGTATCTTTCATGAATGGACGACGAAAGGGCTCACATAGAAGCCTTTCGAAGCAAGAACTCTAGTCGCGCGGCTGTGACAGGTGAAAGTGAGTTTGTTTCGCGGAAGCGATGTGAGGAGACGCACTAGTTGAACCATGGATCGCTGAAAACGGAGAGGTGAGGTGAGCGGGAGACCAGGCAAGGGGATGGAGTACATACAATTCGTGGATGATACTCTCAAAGTTTACGACAGCAAAGAGACGGGAAGCGATGGCAGCACCTGATATGAGGCCAAGTGCGATAATGCGGAGAAGAGAAGCAGTATTGGACACCACAGCGGGGGAGACATTCTCAGGGAGCGGGTAGGCAGCCGGCATGGCCGCTGCAGTGAACGGGAAAGGAGTTAAGGGCGACTGCGCGCTCTGGTAACTGGTTGAGGCGGGCAAAGTCGACGTGTCGCACATAATGTATTGGCTTATGTCAGCGTTGACCCCCCTCCGAGGGGTTCCAAAATAGGTACAACAAAAACAATAGCCAAGATCACACCCGACACACTCCTCCTCCATTCTATAGCGCGCAGACGTGAGCGTGATGGATGCGTGGAAATTGGGAGCCGACAATGTTCAATACCTCAACGCAAAGCACCTACGCCGGAAGTCGTATCATGAGGACTTGTGGGATTCATGACCGTGCGTATCAAAGATACGCCGACGCGGGATTCGCTAGTCACATCCTTTGGTTTGAGAGTTCGGTGAGCCTAGGGCAGAGGATGGTCCGAGAGTGATGTTCTGGTAACGAAGCTTCCGATAAGGCGAGTCGTTGATAGATGATCGATCAGGATGTGCGAGAGGGGGAGCTCAGGTTGGCCGCCGTTGGGAGGTGTAGGTAGGAGATACTGATGGACGAGTTACCCTTGGAAAGTGATCAAGTGTGTGGTGAACTTGTGTCTCCCCACCACTTCGTGTTTTGCAGGAGCGAGCTTGATCGTCTGCCTGACTGGGACCTCCCGCTACAACTCGAGCCCGTATACGATAAGGGTCGCATGTCCACCAGATATGCCTTCCGCGGAAAATGACCCCCTCTGCCCTCGTTCGTCGGTCGGCAAGGCTGTATCGCCCATATATCGCATGTGTTCTTGCCTGCACGAAACTCGAGGCTGTGACTACGCAGTGCTCTAACCAGGCTAATTTGCTTCAACACGTGTCTCTCATCAGCTATATAAACTTTATATGACGTGCGGAAGCCTCGAGGCCATCCGCTCGTGCCTTCGTCATGTATCTGCGCCCGCCACCACATATAAGACGCCGTTGATCAGACACGACTGCCCAATACCCCTCCGTAGGCCAGACCCACCGACAGATAATCTCTCACTTCACACCGCTTCCTTTAAATACCCAGCATCTCTCTCTCCTCCATTGTATCGATACCCGTCTGTCGACAATGTTGCCCATTTCAGAAGTTCACTTTGCATTCTGCGGTATTGCTACCGTCGCAGCCACCCTTGGTTACGCCTGCGCACGACGAGCTGCCCTCTCTTTCGCACCCCCGAACGAGCCCTCCAAAGCGTAAGTCACCGACAATCAACCTCCCTCAAAAACAATAACGTATAGCCGCCGATAGCGATGTCGAAGCAGGCCCACCCGAAGAACGATCCCTCAAGCGCAAGCTCGACGACTCCGATGAGCACGATGTCGATGCAGAAGAACAATCACGGCCGATGAAGAGGAACAGGACACCGCCCACAGACCAACATGAATCAGACAAGGACGTACGTACTCCATCCATCGCCTTGCATCCCTTTAGCCCATGTGTTCAAGACAAAGTCTCTCCAGGAATGGGAAGTCATCGTGGCCCCAACCCCTTGTGAACAGGCCGCTAGCCCTCGACAGCCAGAAGAGCCTGTGCAGGATAACAGCTCCCCTCACAGCGTTGAACAGGATATTTCACTTGTTCGAGAGGTAAGATTATTCCAACAACCAAAACCTGTGTCTGATTGCCCCCTTTCAGCCTACTCCACCAACACACCCCGAGACGTCGTCACATCAGGACGAAAAAGGGCTAGAACCACGGCGTTGCTCCACTCCACAACCTCCCCAAGTTAATATTTCGCATAATGAGCCTGCGACTCTGCCAACGCGTCCGATCACACCACCTAAGCCTGCCGCTTCGACCAAAATCGAACCCGTCAAGGCCTTTTCCGCATTCTCTGGGTCCAGCTCACCATTCGGTTCGTACTTTAACGCCTCGGGGGCTTCGCCCTTTGCGCTCTCTGGCCAGATCGTCAAGACTACTCCCGCATGGAGGCGTGACAACGACAGTGAATCTGATGTATTCGGTCGGGCGAGCTCCACGAATGCCCTCGCGCCATCACCGAATGACGCAGTCTCATCCACGACGACTAAATCGCTCTCTCAAAGTAAAACCACTGGAGAAACGAGATCTCTCGTTAAATCTTCCACTCGTAAGTGGTTTTTACCTGTTTGGACGATGACCGCTTGGCGGTATGTGCTAAGGTTGCGCTTAGATCTGACGGGCGAAGAGGACGAAAATGTCGAGGCTGAGCTCAAAGGCGTCAAACTCTTCGTTAAGCGCGGGCGCAAAGAGTTCACGGACGGGATGTATGGGCATATCAAAGTTCTCTCTCGAAAGTCTGTGCCCCCAAATATAGACGGCGGGGATCCGCAGGGGACCGAGACTGAAATCGATTCTCGAACCCGTCTACGTAAGTCACCTCCGCCTCGAACCCTCCGCCACCGATCGTTAAATACCGCATGTGATACTGCCTCTTGAACACTTTCCGACATATTACTGGTCGCGCGCAGTATTCCGCCGTGATCCCTTGGGACAGGTATCGATGAACGTTGGGCTACACCCAATGGTACGGTGCCACTTTGATTCAGAAGAAAACATTTTGCGCGTGATCATGGTGGAACAGGTGATGACGGACGGAGAAGTTCCCAAGGAAGACGTCGTTATCTATGCCTTGAAGGTCTGTCAACACAGCACTCATCAGTACATCAACTTTCTTAGTGCTCGCGCATTTGTCTCGCCCCACACAGCCTGGCCGTGCCCAGAAAGCAGACTTTCAGTCATTTGCCAAAACGCTGTGCGATCATGACGGACTCAAGTCTGGGGTGGTCACGAGTTCGGCTGCTTCTGCCAGTGGTGACACCGCAGCATCATGATGCACGGCTATGACTTCCATGTGGCTTTTTTCTACTTGGAGAGAAAGGTCAGCTTTGGTGACACTCCTCGCCGATCAGGCCACAGGGATCAGGACGCAGGTCGTTCCGATGCCTGTATGGTGTGGGGAATTAGGTGTTACGCGCGATTATGCGTTTACATCATGGAGTCATACGAGTAAGTGATGACCTGCCGGGGTGTTTTCGCGACTGGATGATTTGGTATGATATGTAATAGCGATAGCGATGGTCGCATGTGCCATAAGAAATGTATGGACAGTGAGTAGGTGAAATGCAATAACCATAACCGAAGCATCTGCAGAGCTCCATAGAGGAGTGGATGTGTGCCGTGTCAAGGGGAACGCATCTACTTGATACGACACACATCCGCCCGACTTGGGGGATGTCTGGAAGATGTCAACTTGGAAAGACGGGATCATTGAGACATGGACGATTCGCTAGTGCCCGTGATGGCGTTGATCCGAGTCGGAGCAGCATGTTTGTTTAACTTCCGTATGCTCGTCTGTTCGTCACTCCCTGTACATGTTTTGGATTTGATCTAAGCGTGACTATCAACTTTCTCATCCTCGCCATGATACTGTATTGGCTACAGGATAGATCCATCATCATCATCACTGGGCGAGTCAATGAACCCCTCGTCAAAGGGGGTTTCCATTCCTGTCATTTTACAAACAAGTGTCAACAGTCAACATGATTTCCAAATTTGGTACTGGTGACCCTCGGATTCGAGGTTTGGGCCGCGTCGTGGTTGCTGAAAAGTTCCCCTGTGCTTCGGTTTCATGCTCCCCTTTAGCCACTCAACATGACTCGCGGGTTCAAGTCGCCTGCAGATCAAGCCCCCCTTCCCAAGGTTTCCTTCGTGTTGGTTCAAGACGATGATTCTGCGCAACCCGCTGGCGTACACGACCAACAAGCGAGGTCATATGGATGTGTGTTTTTCGACGCTGCTTTGTTGGCTCTGTCGTTGACGCTTTCGGACGAGACAATGACTTTTCCGAGTTTCAAAGACCGGACCATTACATTCGCTATATAGGTGGGTGTAGAATTGTATTCGGTTTGTCGTTTATTGATGTCAAGCAGAGCCTTTGGAGAAGGATCTAGCCATTCAGGTCGAGTATGATATGGACGAACAAGGTTTGATCCATGTGTTTTGTCGCACAGAGGCTTGTTCACTCATATGAAGCTGGCGTGGGCAGACCAAGAATGGTTAGATGCAGCCAATATCGAACGAAAGAAGGACCAGATCAACCTAGTCACATTCGAGACATTCGAAATCATCATGGATCGTTTGGAGAAGGAGTATTTCGACTTGGTACGTCGCGTGTCTCGTACTCTTGAAATTGCGTCGTTTATTCCACCAAAATCCAGACCAAGAATATCCCCAAGTCAGATTATGCCATGCCCTCGGAGGACTCGACTTGTGCTATATGTGATGACTCGGAAGGAGAGAATAGCAATGCAATCGTGTTCTGTGATGGATGTAACCTTGCTGTACATCAAGGTTCGTACGTATACGCCACGCTCTGCAGTGTGTCCTCAAAGTTTTAAGATTGTTACGGCGTTCCTTACATACCTGAGGGACAGTGGCTCTGTCGAAAGTGTACCGTGTCTCCTGAGAACCCAGTGGTGAGTGCGCGTTCCCTGTTTTGAACACGTGGCCTTTAAACCACCCACCTTCAGTCGTGTATATTTTGTCCCAGTGAGGGCGGCGCTTTCAAGCAGACGACCCTCGGTGACTGGGCTCATTTGTTATGTGCAATATGGATTCCCGAGACCAGAGTAGCCAACGAGGTGTTCATGGAGCCCATCACAGGCTCTGACAAAATTCCAAAGCAACGGTGGAAGCTAGTGAGCGTGCCAATATTAGCTATATCCGAGGGCGAAGCCATAAATTAACGAGGTCTTTTAGAAATGCTCAATCTGTGGCGTTCGAGAAGGAGCCTGCATTCAATGTACCAAGACATCGTGTTTCCTTGCCTTTCACACCACCTGCGCAAGGAAGGAGAAGCTTCTGATGCCCATGAAAAGCACACAAGGCTCGGAGCCTGTCACACTTACCTGTTATTGCGAAAAACACCTTCCGGTATGGGGCACGTGCACATTTTGCTTCAGTCTGATTCATTCACGAATATGTACAGAAAGAACAGGCGGAGGCACGTCTTAAAGCTCTCGCACATGATAGTGTTACCTCTAGTCCAAGCTCCAAGCTCTCTAAATCTGCCAGGGCGTACGCGAAAACGTACAAGACTGGACCTCCTCTCGTTCCTCAGATAATCGTCGACCGCATTATCAACTACATCAGCAAGATCAACGTACGCAAGAAAGCTGAATTCGTTCAGATGGTTTGCAAGTACTGGAGTTTGAAGCGTGAGGGAAGACGGGGTGCACCATTGTTAAAGAGACTGCATCTTGAGCCATGGACTGCTTCGAATGCCGGCAAGTTACTGAGCGAGGAGGAGAAGACTTTGAAACTCGAGGTATGTATAGTCATAGGATCGTCGGAGCGTGACTGAGCCATGTCCAGCACCTGAAGCACGTCAGACGGGATCTCGAGATGCTTCATGAACTGACCTTGCTGTCTCGCAAACGGGAGAGTCGGAAGCTCGCCCAGGCTGAAGCTATACAGGAGGTGCTCGACGTCGCCCTCTTCCCTCATCTGGCGCCTATGCGTCTCGCGTTCGAAAAAGTTCTCGCGTAAGTAACGGACCGTGTCGAAGTAGACGGGTCATTCACGAATCGATAGCCTCGACCGAAACGGTCTATTTAAGCACCCGGTATCTAAAACCGAAGTACCCGACTACTACGAGGTTGTCAAGAATCCCATGACATGGGACACCATCGATGTAAAATTAGATCGACACGAATACTGGGATTTCGAGGCTTTCAAGGCGAGTTAAAGAGAGAGGACTTCATTTTGGGGGTGATCTAACTCCATCGTCTGTAGGGCGACGTTGAGCTCGTGCTGTCCAATGCGATTTTATACAACAAACCCGGGACAGCGTTTTACAAGACTGCTCAGCGAATGCAAACCACCGTTCAACCCATCCTTGAAGACTTGGTTTCGCTACGACACCAACATCCGCATACAGATAGCGCCGAGCCCTCCATTGGTGATTTTGAAGCGCCCCTCGAAACACTGCGGCTTCTCGTTTCTCAAGAACGGATACAAGACCTCGTCAGCCTCGTTCTAGAGACCGACCCGCTCTCTTCTCTATTCGATTATGAGCTAGGGCGGATCAAACCCCCTCCGCCGCCACCTCCGCCAAAGCCAAAACCAGGCAAAAAGAAGGGCACCAAAGTTTCCAAAGCTGCTGAACCCGGTGCCCTTGATGTTGCACCTGGATTCCGCGCTCCTCGTACTCGGCGCGCACTCGCTGCTGCAGCTGCTTTCGAGGCGGAAGCTGCAGGCGGTGTTGTTGTCGATGAGCAGATGCAAGACGTGCAGGAAGCAGGTGCTGGAGAAGCGACCAAGAAACTTGCCAAATTGCGAATGACAGGTCAACCAGAGGTTCCCCCGATGGTCAAAGATGTGGACAGTCAGGGTTCGTTCAAGATGTTCGATGCTGGTTGGATCCTGCCTACGGGGCAAAAACGAGGGGGGAGACGAGCTGTCGAGAGGCAATTGTTACCTCCGCCAAAGAAACGGATGCGAACGGGTACGTGTCGAGGAATTCTCAGTCGTGTCATGTCACTGGCTGAGCAGCGTTTGCTTTTAGCGGAGCGCGGGACGTCGAATCTCTCGACGATGAGTACGACTGCAGAGGAGAACCAGACTGTGCATGGGATGATTCCTCCTGAGGAGGTTGCTGGACCGTCGGGTCTGGCTGCGGAGGAAATGGCGGAAGTTGATGTTCCGATCGACGTGGAACGGCCCGAACCAGAGCCTTCTATCGCCCTTTCCATCCCTGCCCTCGAACCTATACCCGAACCTGTCCCGGAGCCTCTTCCCGAGCCCCTTCCGGAGCCTGTCCCCGATTCTGTCCCCAAACCTGCATCCGAACCTGTCCTCGAACTTGTTCCCGAACGTGAACGTGAGCTTGAACCCGAGCCGGCGCCCGCGCCAGAAGCGCATGAACAAGAGACACAATCTGAATTGGCAGCGCGCATTGCTGCAATCCCAAGGGATCCATATACCAACATTATCGCGGTGGGTGGCAAGATCATTATTGAAGAGCTTGATACGCCAGCCACACGTCGCGAAAAGGCTTCACGCCGGAAGGCCGAGAAGAAGGCGGCGGTGGCAGCAGCAGCAGCTACACAACCGCAGGCTCGACATGGACCGTCTACCCGCGACAAGGGTGATGCCCATGACTCTGACTTATCCTCTCTTAGCGAGCTCGAGAGCGAAGAAGAGGGTGGAGGCGAGGCGGGTCCCAAGGACCTGCAACCTGCGAATGTGCCCCCGCCTATCGCCGGTCCTTCCACAGCACTACAGCCTGGTGGGCTAGATACACTTGTTCTTCCAGAGGGCAGAACTCTGGAAGGAGGAACGCTCGGTGGGTGTTCTCGTATTATGGATTGGCGTGATATGTCCGCTAATCAACTTGTCCCTCTAGTCTGGGCTAAAGCAGGTTCGCCCACTTCTGTTGCACAACGCTATACGAACTCTGACGCTTGCATCAGATACCTATCCGTGGTGGCCAGCGGTCGTCTATGAGCCGGACGATGAACATATTCCTCTTGCAGTGAGGAAACAACGCGAGGTGGCCCGCAGAAGAAATGGCGAGGGTCCTCTGCACTTGGTCCAATTCTTTGACAAGGCGTCTCAATGGTACGCGTCCTTTCGTTACCCCCATGTCGAGCTCAAAAAAAAATAAATCACGCTTTGAAAAACAGGCAATGGGTCGGTAATAATCGGCTCCTTATGCTCGGCGAAGACAAAGGTGAGCAGGGCTGCTGTCAGTCTCTAAAAGGGGTGATCTGATCGTTCTTGAACCCTCTCGTGTGACCAGAATTGGATGCGGAAATGATTGCTCCAATGTCACGTCGGCAACGCTGGAAGACGGCGAGTATCCGGAAGGATTGTCGGGATGCCTTTGCGTGCGTGACCTCGTTTGCTTTTTTTTTCTTTTTCTTCTTCTCCTGACTCTTGTTTTCGTCTCTGTAAGACGGGCGATGGCGGAAATGGAGACCGAGGATGACAAGGCCGCCAAACCTCTGGATGCGACGGAAACAGATATGGAGGGAATAATAGCGGAGCCAAACGCCATAGCGACGGATCCAGAGGTGGTGGGGTCGGGGAACGCAGGTGGAGAGCCAGAGGCGATGGAAACGGAGGATGTGAATGTCACCGCAGACTCGGAAGGGGTTCGTGACGGGGAGCTTGCGACTCCGACCGGGATGGGATCTTCAACTATTTAACGCATATACTTAGGATGACAAAGTTAGCTACAGCGATCATAATATAAAACACAGCGGGCCTCGCGGGTCCGCGTGGAACACCAACAATCCATCTTGGGTATCGTATAAGCGTCCAGGGTCAAACGAGAATGAGTCGCGCTGTTCGACGCGGCCCCCCCTTTCCTAAACTCTCTCTTTCTCTCTTCATTCTCGCAGTATACTCTTGCCTGGAAATACCTCGGGGCCATCTGATCGGCTCTGCGTAGCCACGGAAAAGACGAGCCCCCCGACTCGTTGTACGCTTCGTGACCCTCCGAGTTCTTCCAATTCCAAATCCACGCCCGGGTCCATCGGGTGGACTGACCCGAGAGCACCCATCGCAGCCACTTGTCTGTGCAACTCCCGGCTGAGATCGCGCGTCGACTCTGGGCGCGTTCTGAACCGCCGAAGGTTGAGTACGAGACGTTGTCCAACGACCGAGAGAACGGCAAACGAAAGCCTGGTGGTGAAGTGCGTTCATGACAAGGCACCATCAGAAGAGGGGGGAGAGGATCGACGCACATTGTCGCTGCATTGTTTCTGGGATCCTTTTGTGTTGAATGTGTTGTTGGTCAGCATGATATGTTTACGAGGCATCGATGAAATGGGGTAGAGTGTCGTGTGATCCTTACCAGACGGTAGGCGCTCCTGAATATGTATTCCCGAGTTAAAAAGAAAGAAAGAAAGGACCAACGATGGTATGTAGAGCAAAAACGACGTACCAACATACGATGAAAAATACGGCGTTGAACATGGCTGCCTGCATACATGTGAGATCGACGCCGCAGAGAATCTCTGGACATTCTTACCAAATAAAATAAGAGAGCTGGATGATCGGGTCAGTAAAGCGAGAACAAAAAAAAAGGATGAAAAGGATCGTAAATGTCCTCACCGTCTCGTGCGAGAAGAGAAATCAAGCGCGATGGATGGTAGTCACGGGACCACCTGGTCACCCGATAGAGACTACAAGTTACGATTGCCAATACAAGGTTATCGAGAAGTAATCTGATCCACGAATGAGAGCCGTGTATGCTGTGTTTAACCATGATTCACCCACGGTATCATCCAGAGCATCCACTGGAGAAGACAAGGTTATAACAACTTTCGACGTGCCTTGGAAGGAAAAGAAACCTACAACATTGGCTAAAAGGTTTCAACATGAGGTCAAGAGGATGGGAAAAATAGACGACATACAGGATAGCGGCGCAAAGCATACACCAATCTCACTGAGGTATTCGAATTCCGAAGCTGGCAAATGTTGTGGTATATCAACAGAGTTTCAAGAGATGACACTCACCTCCAACATGCCCCACCCAGTAGGCTGACCCCACAAGGATACCTAGGGCACAGAGAACATATAGTGCACATGCGAACATTGTAATGCTGCGCGTGCATCCCAGGAGTGCACAAGCGCGCATCACAACCAAAACTACGCTGCACCATCCAAAAATGAACTGACTGGAGTGCGACTGGCATACTCACGGCGGATTGAT
>JBBPQD010000105.1:0-20120 GCA_038092355.1 Caloboletus inedulis
ATTAGTTAACTTAATTGTTAATATAAGAATATTTAAAATAGAATTAAAGCAATAGGAGATATTATATTACTTTTTAGTAATTTAAATCGTGCTCGCCCTGCCATCCGTGACTGTAGTGTAGATCTCGTCGAAGGCTGTAATGAGACGGGCCGACGTAATCTTCCCCCGCGTCACCATCGTCCCCAGATGGGAAGAGCGTGATCGGACTGAGCAACGGGGAGCCTTGAGGCGTGGAGACAGGGGAAGCACGAAAAGATGGAATAGATTTTGTGCCGGGGGTTCGCGCGGAGATGGGAAGTGGTGCGATAGGACTTGTTTGGAGTCTCGACTTGAGCGGGGTCCGAGTGGACCATATGGCCGATTCAGGCTCAGGGGGAGGTGACGGCCGCCTATGACGCGTCAATGATATGGGCGAGAGATTAGAAAAGTGCCCCCTGTGACGCGAAGGGCTGATGTTCAGGTATAGCAATGCGAGTGCAGTCAATACGAAGCAAGGAACGTATATCGAGTGAAAGACACGGAGCGTGTCAGGTAGATGACATGGTGCATCCGCAAAAGTGGGTCCAACTGGCGAGGAAGATGGAGGAATTAGGGAGAGGAGCTGAAAACCTGGCCGGCGGATATGGCGACTCGGAGAGAATGATTTGACGGTAACCTCCCGGACTGTACTGGCTTGCAAATCGGAACCAGGTACCTCGTGCGTGACTTCGCAATAGTCCCGATTGTCGCCACTAGTCATGTTACCGATGCAAGTCGACACTCGACAAGAATTGTCTCACCTGAACACCACGGACGGTCGCAACATTTTCAACAAAAACTCGGTCGTTTGTTTTCCGAGCATCGCTTGGTACCCATGTCCCGCCCCAGCGCGTATCGAAGCCTTCTCGCGCAGTGGTCCACAAGACTTACTCGACGGCCGAGAGAGCGGTATATGACTGAGTAATATTTTCGGTTCTACCGCGTGGCCATCTTCTTGATCAGAGATCGACTGTACGAATTCGATCGGTCCTCCCGGAAGTGGGGTCCAATGATCGTAGGTTTGACCATGCGCATGGCGGCGATAGTCTTCCTCCACGAGTCCTGGTGCATTCAGCAAGACGAACTGATGGCCTGAAATAGACACGGCTCGATTCAGGGACCCGAAACGCTTCTCAAAGAAGCGGCGGGCGTCCCCAGGAAAAGACGAGGAATCACCAAGCCTGTGAACATAAATTTAAACCTAGACTTGTCCAGAACGACCGAAACACACCCTATATCATTGTTCCCAGGGATGAGGTAGAGTGGTACTGAGGCATCCAGAGGGAAAATAGCTTCAAATGCGCGAAGGTATTGATCGTACCTGGTCGTGGATTCAGTGTCATCTTCCAATAGCAGACGGACACGTCCACTCTGGCATGGGACGAAAAACGCACTCTTCTTCACTCGTGACATAGCGACTCGAGGCAAACGTATCGCCAAGAAAGATGACCACGTTTGGACGGAGACGTGACGCAACCCTCCAACTCTTGCGTATATACGCCAGATTAGAATCGTACCCGAACCATGAATTTGGTGCGGAAATGGCAGGGTTCCGCAGTCGAGCATCTGCAACCAAGAGCACTCGGGCGGGCTTCACCTCAGACGGTGAACGAGTCTTGAACGGAACGACGCGCGTCAGTAAGAACCACTTTGAGGGATTTGGACTGTTCCTACTCACGGACTGGAAAACCTTGTCGGGCCATCTACAATCTGATAAACTGTAGAAGAAAACCCCGAACTCGCACCAAATGACCACGACGACCCAGAAGAAGCGAAGTGCGAGAATGATGGTGGGCTTGGAGAGCAGACGCGACTTGTGAAAGCGTCTTTCATACAATGAACCCATTCCGCATCACTTGAGCGTGAAACAATGAGCGCCGTAAAAGAGAACAAGTTGAATGGGCCCAGGCCGGGCCAGGTACGCCTTCATTGCCGTCGCGACTTTTGATTCGTTTGCCTAATCGGTAAACAAACAAACACTGGTACATTGACCCCCTCATAACATAGGAATGAGAATGTCAGTTACTCCCAGTCGCTGTCCTCGTCCTTTCCACCCTCTTTCTCCTCCTCTTCTTCCTCTTCTTCCTCCTCCTCCTCCGCTTCAATTGCCCCTGTACTGCTGACATTTCCAGAAACAACATCATAGCTGCCCTCACTGCTTTCCCTAGAACTCTGTACGTGCAAAGATGGCAGCGACAGGACATCCAACGTAGATGTCGTCCTGGGAGGAGCGAGCGTGTGCTGTGATGACGCCAGTGGGTTGACAGAAGTTGGGGTTTCCTTCGTATCACTAGCAGAGACGGACTCGTCCTCGTCATCCTCCCAACTAAAGTCGTCTTCATTCTCCGTAGTCGCTTTTTCGGGGGGTTAGCAGCCTCGTGCCTGATCCCCACAAAGGAAGAAACTAGCTCACCTTGTAATAATGCTTTCCGCCTGTTTTCCTCCGCCTCGATCTGGTGCACTCGGAAGAAGTACCTGACCCAAAAGACTTCTTCGGGCATGGAAGATGGCACTGGCGGCGGGAATGAAGTAGTCGTTGTTCCGGAAATGAATAAAATCATACCAAGTATATCAAAGGTAGCCTGCAACGCCACTCCGTCCGAAGGGTCCGACAGCGCTTCAGCAATGCGTTCTCTCCACACCTTCGTGCCAAATCCTTCCCCGCTCGCCTCAATTGCATTTGCCCAAGTCAGATAAGCATCCTTGGAGGTATCCACAGCAGGATCAAGCTTGATGATCTCTGGATTACTCCTGAGCTGTTTCAACAGCGACTCGGCGCGGGTCGCAACAGCCCGGCGTGCATCCTCTGATGGACGCCTAGATGAGGGTCCAGAATCAACCTCCTTACCCTTACCTTTGGATGCTGAACCGGCGGTCGTCGACCCATCCGCATTGGCGGCTAAGCTGGGCAGCATCCAGATATCTGCGCCATCCCAGACGACAGGAGCATCCGTGGAGCCTTCATCGGGCGGGATGACTTTGACAGCCTCTTGGAGAACATCACCAACCTCTTTCATCGCCTCACGGAGCAGCGCTTCGCTCTTGTGTACATACTCCTCCGCCTGCGCTCGTGTGACACCCTGCACACGTTGAAACTCGGAGGAAAGCGTGCTTCCCAAGTGCACAAGATCAATGTTTTGCGCATTCCTAAGGCTGTCAGGAAGTTGCGCCTGAACTGCCGAAACGATATTGGGCGGGATCGACGATTGGAGACGCGTGAAGAAGGACTGTGCCGAGGTAGTCGTCGACGATGACCCAGAGGCACCTGCTTCGCCGCCGGGCTCGGTGCTAGCAGACCGCGTCATATCTGCAGTGGGCGTGTCCGAAAACGCCTCAGCATCGCTCTCTTCCGCTTCTGATCTGCCTGGTTGTTCTTCTGCAGTTGTCAGTTTCTCGATCTCGCGCTGGGCTTGGGTCACAACTTGGCCCAAGTCTCGTCGCGCAACGGCAATTGCTGCCTCGCTCTATCGCGCCACGACCATTCTCAGGGCGTGGATGGAGTAGTGACGATTTCGTGCATCATACCTGTTTCCTGAACCCTCCCCAGAAACGTCCGAGCTGTCCAATAACCTGCGTGACCTCTTCGTTGAGGCTTTGCTCGGGGTATCGTTCACTGGAAGGCGGGGTGCTCGTACCCGTACCCGTTATGCCGTAGGTATCAAGGAAGTTCATGCTGGTGGTGCGGGACAGTGGTATGGGGGCGCCCAAATCAGGCAACTCGAGGCAAGATACCGAATATCCTCGGCGCGTTGCCGAGTTTTAGCCTTGGAGCCGCTAACTCTTGCCGCCAGGAGTTTGAAATTTGAAGCTCCACCTTGACTCGGGAAGTGTCCCCTTCGAAAACCAGTGAGCCATGAATGCATGATAATAGATCAAGTCTGCTGTTTACAAGAATCGACGTAGCGTATTCGTACACCCAACTACAAACGATAACACGAAGGTCATTCCGTCAATTTAAGCGCTAACAGAAATCTCTTGGAGACGGGGGGCAACGTAGTCTTGGACTGAACGCGTCAAATGGACAGGGGCAGCCTTCGGCAAGATGAGCCTGTGAGCGCGACACTCGGCGAGGAAGTCCGTGAACATCTGGACGATCGGATCAACAAGAGTATGTATCACAAGCGGGAGGCACTAACCTCCATGGTGTCCAACGGGCCGCCAGCACTCTCAGGGTGGAATTGCACACCCCAAATCTTTTTGCCAGAATCCGCGGTCGATTTGATGCCCTCAACCGAGGAATCGTTGCAGTTGATGAAAAATGGCTCCCACCCTGCTGGGAATGGGTCGGTCAATTTGAGCGCGTATTGATGGTTTTGGCTAGAAGACACCCCGATCAGTTAAATCCCTGTATAATAATCATATCCCTGTAATGCCCACCTCGTCACATAAACACGACCAGCTTTGATGGAGCCCGCGGAAGCTAAAGCGAGGACGGGTTGGTTGTGTCCACGGTTCCCAAAAGTCATGCGGTATGCTTCTAGACCCGCGGCCATACCAATGATCTGGTGACCCATACAGATACCAAAAACGGGCTTGTCCCATTCCTGAAGAGTCTTGCGGAGTTTCGAAGCTGCATCAATACAATGCCTAGGGTCACCAGGACCGTTGGTAAGGAAGAGGCCGTCGTACTGGTCACGAATGGAGTTGAAATCGAAGTTCCAAGGGAGTACAGTCACCGCGGCGTTTCGACGGATGAGGGAACGGAGGATGTTCGCCTTGGCACCAAAGTCGAGCACAGCAATTCGGAGATCTCCGTTGGGGTTTAGGTAGTACGGAACTTTTGTGGAAACTTGGTCGACGAGGTTTTCGTTAGAAGGATCCCAGTATTGTTCAGGGGTCGGCGGAGGAGCCGAGACATCTGCACCAATGGCAAGACGACCGAGGGTGGTTCCTTGGTCACGCAACAAACGCGTGATTTCACGAGTGTCTACGCCGGTAATACCAGGGACATTAAAGCGGCGACACCAAGAAGCAAGTGATTCGACCGCAGCGTGGTGAGAAAATTTCTCAGCGACGTCTGCAACCACGACGGCGCTGCACTGAATTTTTTCGGACTCCATTACGACACCGACATCCTGCGAGTCGATGGGAGTCTTGTTGTTGGGAACCCCATAATTTCCGATGAGAGGAGTGGTGAAGACAAGGATCTGGCTTCGGTAGGAAGGGTCAGTCATTGACTCGGTATCTGTAAATAGATGTCAAATGGAGTTTGATCGATTCCAAAAAGAAAACACTTACAGGACGTAATTGAAGTCGAGAACACGGTCTCCCCAAAAGTACTCTTTGGCGCTCCAAAAGCTCGACCATGAAAAGATTGTCCAGTTTTAAGGTGTAAGACGGCAGGCAGAGCGGTATTAGGGCCAGCATGGGTAGCAAATCCACGAGCAGCAAAAAGTTGCTTTCGGATCAGAGTGCGAGCAATCATGATGGGTTATGAACTTTTTGGATGTTTCAAAGGCTCCGGAGGGAGAAAACGAGATCAGAGATATAACTGCAGGGTGATCAGAACGGGAGGCAGGAAACAGATCATGATGCACATACTCGTCGCGAGTGTTCTGTGTGAAGATCATGTACGAGCTGAAGCTCAATGATCAGCGAAAATTTGAGCTTTGTGAGGGGCGATTTTAAGAGACGGTTTATAGCCGAGTCAAGAGTTTGCGATTGTTGTGGGCGATGATGACGATCACGTGACAACCTCGCTTATTCCTTACTGTCGCGTGGATGACTACGCCATTTCTTGCGAAAATTCGTATCATGATATTCGACCCATCTGATCAGAGACGCGTATAAATATTGGCCATGGCCTCCGATGAGGCTGGAACTCTGCAATATGACCGTCCCAGGTACTCACACTCACCCTAGTTTTTGCCCACCAAAGGCCGACAAGAACACTGCATGCACGAACCTCATTTTGCGCCGTATCCTTGTCTATTGACCCGATTCCACACCAGAGCACGAAACGGAAGGAGGTCTTGCATTTCTGACACCCTTTTGTGGTGTCGCTTCCTACAAGGATGGGACAATGGTAGCATTCAACGCGCATACATTTAACCGTGTCTTCGGGGTCGACTTTGTTCCTTTCCCTCTGTGATTCGAGTGATTAATTATATCCTTAGGGATCATTTCCTCGGCGCCACAAACTGGGCCGAGAAGTCAAGCTTGAAATGTACAAGCGTTGATATCCACACAGTGCTCCGCGTGGCATACCGCATACAAGTTGCACTGCTCCTCTTCCCATCGGTTTCAGCAATGCTTTTGGCCGCACTCCAAGCTGTTGGTGGTGGTGTCATGATGGCGATTGCTTTCACCACCTTCCCACGAACAATAATAAACTACTCAGTCGACCACGCGTCACTGTCACGCTCACATACATACGTATGATACTGACCCCCAGGCCCAAAGTTTGGTGTCGCAGACTCATGGGGCTCTCCGTTTTTAGATACCAACGCATTGGTTGCAAGTACTCGCCTTTTCTATATCTTCGCTTGCCCAGGTGCAGCTCCCACCCATCAACCCTTCTCACCCCCTCGTTTCTACTTTTCCGGAACGATACCAAGACGGTTCATCGTGCACCATGTCAACCAACAATGACCCATTCATTCCCTCGGTCTGACACGACCTCTTTAAAAAAAATTCGGGGTGGAACCAACAAGTTGACCCTCGGAGCCGTTGTGCACGGCCATCCGGATGAGAGGACATTTACCCAGACCAGTGGGACCGCAGACCGAGGCCCTCTCATGCATGGAATCTCTCCGCGCTCACGCTGTTGTACACGTTTTATTTCTGTTGTGTGTATCGACACCAGCGCGGCGTCAAGGTCCTTTGGATGACATCCTTGAGATGCCGTCGAAAACGGGATGACATGTGGAGTACTCGACAACCACATTCACTCATCTTCATGACACAAAACGACCATTGAATGACAGGATACGATCTGTTCTGTATTGAGCAGCTCTGGGAAATGATGCGTATTCGAGGAAAGCGACGTGCGATGTATCTGTATATTTAAATGGATAGCGGGTCATGTACAATGGATGCATGGGGAAACATCCAAAAAACATGAAAGTAGTTGAATAAATGCTGCGTTCGTGAAGATCGTGTACAAATCGAGAAGCGTGACCAATGACGACAATAACCTTTAGATCCTAGACAAGAGACTTTTCATCTTCTTTGTCTCAAATACTGACCCCGCCCTTCGTCCTCGAGGGATATGTCCTGACCCAGTAACCTCGTCCGCATCAGAAGAGGATGACGAAGAATCCTCATCAGCAACACGTTTCTTCGTCTCTCCGTTAGTCACGGACTTGTTGGCAGGCGTGGGTAGACTGGGAGAAAAGAGTGTCGCCTGGGAAGCCAAGTGGGACAACGAACGATACCGAACCGGCGCCTTTGCCTTTTTCTTGGACACCTTTGGCTCTTCTTCCGAATCCGTCGGCGCCTCCTTCTCTTTCCCATTCGAAACCGCCGTCGGCGTAGGATTGCTCTGATGCTGAGAATATGGGAAGGGTATCTGACTGGATGAGAGATCGAACAATCGTTCTTTCCCTTTTTCTGCCTGACGAGAAGAGGCAGACTTCCGGGATCGGCCCTTGGGAATGTCGTCTGGTTGGGGACTGCTAGACATCAACTCATCGACGTGCATCGATGTCTCGTTTGGCTGTAGAGAAGGCGACGACGGCTCTGTGAGCATTTCCCACCTGACCAACGATGTTGTGGGGCGGATGCGGGCCCCGTTCTGCGCAGCATCGTCTTTCGCACTCTGCGAAGCACCCAGTTGTTCCTCAGACCGATTCGCAGGGGTTTTGGCAGCTTTACCAACCCGAGCTCCGACTTTGGACCGATGGTTCAGTAGCACCACAGCTGCGGGCGTGCTCGTAGGGGGCGGAAGGGAATTAAACCGAGGACTCCTCCGCGTTGGCGCCGGCTCCTGACTGGCAGGCACCTCCGTGTTTTTTCTTCTCGACTTTCCTTTCGCGGGGAAGGGCGTCACCTCATCCGTAGCTTCCGAGGCCAGCTGTTCGAGAAGGACAGGGCGTTCAGCTTCATCGTTTGGGATTTGGCCTTTACGAGTCTTGATCCGTTTCGTCACTCCCGGCTTTGGGGCCGATTGAGTCGCGCCGGAGGATAGAAGTCCAGCGACTTCAGAAGGTGCTTCGATGGGATCGGCGTTCAACGAGCGCGAGATAGTTGGAGATTCCAAGTCATCCGCGGGTTCTATTGGATCGGCCTCTACCTCATTATGGGCCTCAGAGGATACCGGTACACCACCGTCTCGATTGCAAGTGGGACCAACGCTTGTTTGTCCCGACTCTTGCGGCTTAATGCTGGAAGCATCGGAAAGTGGTAGAGCGGAGGCTCTGCCGGCAGGAGATGAAGACTGCTCTTCAACAGTAGCAGCAGCACGCTTTTCTCCAATCGACCCGTGGTCCACGTCCATGCGATCCTCGGATCCCACATGTGTCTGTTCACTACTGTCGTCATCCTGTCCCTCGGGAACGGGAGGATCAGCGGAGTCTCTCATGACAATATCGCTATCCTGGTGTTTGGCAGGTTCCTCTGCAGGCTTGTCGGAGCGTTGCACGCCAGGCTGCGGGTTGTTTGAAATGCCTACAGCCGAGCGTGAAGGCGAAGACGACCTAGACTCTTCGTCCTCGCTCTCGGAGTCGGAAGAGTGCTTGGTGTGCCTGGACAATCGACGCCTCGATCGATCAATTTCTTCGTCTGGGTCTTCATCCAACTCGACCTCGACTTCTTCCTCTTCCGAGTCAGAGCCCTCGTCATCGTCGTCCCCAACGATGCGGTCGATGAAACGCAGGACGCTCTGGCGCTTTGACGCTGGACCGCGGATGACAGCCTCCAAGTCATCGTTGGCTGGTGAAGGCTGTTCATCTGGCGCTTGGAGTCTCCGAGAAGCCGGCAATTCTTTGTGTTCGACCCCTCCCTCCGACATGTCATCAGAGCTTTCCGAGCTGCTCCCTTCGTCTCTGCTTTCCACTGTTACTTCAGACACGTAGGAATTGCTAGGAATGGTTGGAGTTCTGGGTGGAGAAGCGCTGGGCGGCGGTGAAACCTCTCGCGATTGGACTCCATCAGTCGACGTGGCATCCAACGAGGGCTTGGACGTAACTGATAAAGAGTCAATGTCAGGTTTGGAGAGGACACAATGGAATGTTAACCTTTTGACTCGCGAAGGAGAGCCTCTAGTTCTTTGATCAGCGATTGCTGGTCACCCATATTCGTTCTCTTGAGCTTCTCCAGTCGTTCTCGAATGGCATCAGGACCTTTCAGAACCGTGGGACAGCAATAGCGTATGTGGAAGGGTTCTTCGAGGCAAATAGGACATGGAGGACTATTTGGCTCGTTGGGCGGAACCACGTGTTCAAGTCTGCGCTCTGTAGGTACGTTCGGCAGTTCATTAGCAGGGGCACCCAACACTGTGGTAGATTCCACAGGCAATGCACTAGAAGATGCAGAAGACTTTTTGGTGTCTTTCCTTACGTACTTTCGCTTCGCAGGAGGTTTAGGCGGTATTAGTTCAGCCTCTAGAGTCAGGTAATCAGACAAAATTGCCGCTGCTACTTCGGATCGCACAGTGGTGCTTTCACTCGTCTGAGGGATAGCTATGCTGCATTCATAAGTCTTGAATACTTCGAATGTAAACACTACTCACAGGCACAAACTGTTCCTCTAGACGGCCTTGGCTTGCGAGCTTTTTCGGTGTTATTGAATTCATAATCGAGTGGGATAGGACTTACTCTTTGGTGCACCACGCTCCGTAATTGTCCTTTTGGGTTTTTCTGACGCTGAGGTTCCGTTAGTACATAGCTGGTAATCGAACTGTCAACTTCACCTGGTTCAAGAGAAGCCTCATTTACTGAATCATTTGGTTGGTTGATCGGTTGGTCTATACCTAGGTTATTGGGGAGCACAAGGGATTCGTAAATTACCGGGCTGCGAATATCTATCAGAAATAATTACCATCTTGGTCGACAGGTATGGCTATGGAGTATCGAGTCAGCATCAGGTTGCAGTAACTAGTCCATCAAGGTAGAGCTTACGCGCGGAAGACTTCTTAAGACCAGCGTCATCATCCTTTTTCCGTCTCCCTCGCCCCTTCGCCGGTGGCTCAGATGTTACAGCGTCTTCCTTTGGCGCGCTCGTCCCCGCCTACAAGGCAATCAAATGTGAGCAGACGCATCCATCTGTGAGACAATCCCCACCTCGTCCCCACGATCCAACGCAGCGGATTTCTTCGGCTTGGGTTTTGGTGCATCAGAAGCTTTCGTTGGAGAACTCTGAACAACCTCCGTGGGTTGGACATCCTTCGCTTTGGTAGCTTCTTTCTTCTGTCTTTTCTTCGGGGGCTCCTCAGGACCTACTGGCCTTGGAGCGGCAGGAGACTCTACACTCTCTGCAGACGCAACGGGGGGAACAGCGGTAGCCTTCTTGGATACGGGTCGCCCCGCAGATTTGACAGAAGCTACCAGAGCGGCGTTATCAAATGACACCTTGCGCTTTCTTGCAGAAGATTCCGGTGTCTTTATTGCTGCGGCAGAAACCTGGATGGGCCGAGCAACTTCGGGATGCGCGCTGGATTCGCCCGACGCTGCCGAGCGAGCTGGTCGCCTGGAAGGCGATGCCAACGAGGTGGTAGTTGGCTCACTTACAGACGACTGTTGAGGTTGCTGTGATAATCACCGCTTGAGAAAACGCCTCCAAGATTCGAGGTGGATTTGACTCACGGGTGCGACTGGTGGCGGCACAGTGGAACCCCGAGACGTGCCCACAGTAACCTGAATGTCCACAGAAACGGAAGACCTCAAAAGGACGCGAAACGCCTGAAAATCATCGTCTGTTGACGAAAACAAGCTTGATTAAGCGCGCTCCTAACCCTATCTGGTAGACTCTTTTTTGCGCTTACCATCTTCGAGATCAAGGAGAGCGTCAGAGCGCATCTGCTTGAGCGACACGTCGGTTCCCCGCCCCAGGCCAAGTTTGCGCCGGACGACATCTTTGACTTGGTCGAGGGAATGCTCTACGTGAAGAAGAGGACTGAGCGCGTTTTTTTTACGAGCGTGGCAAGAGGTAATATCACCATTGAATAGTCTGGCAAACGTTCTGTTTTCAGCGTGATAGACGATTCTGACAGGGTCTTTGGATAAACGCTCGGACGACTGAGTGTGCTCGGACATGGCGAGCCCCAAGACCGTGCACCGTGGACAGGGATGAACTTCAAAAGGCGACTCGCCCAATAGTCCAACATGATAATTACGTAATAAACACGAGTGACCAACATCTTTGCATCGCTTCACTTCACGACAGGTAGCAATGAGAGATCGTCGTAGTGAAGCGTATGACGAACATACGGTCTAGCGCGGTATCCTCTCGAAGCCTGGAAGGATCCCGACATGAATACATGGACAAATGATCCCTAGTAGAGAGACCAAGTATCACAGACATGCAGCCAACTGATAATCTTAACAAAGACATGAAACACATATGAACAGAAATAAAGTCGTGTGGTAGTGCTCTCTATCAAAGGTTTTTCAAAGTCCACATTCCGATGCAAGAAGCGAAACTCGTAACAAGTCGAGAAAACCAACCGTCAAGAGATTTAATCTCCGGAGACGTCACCAAACCATGATCGCTCACAGTTCCTGGAGAAGCGTGAGCTCAACACCCGACTGGACAGAATAGTGGAGACGTACGATCATGTTGAGGTTTCCAGACAACAGACCTAGACCCCCTGAGTGAGCAAAGACAAAAGTCGGCGAGAACAGAAAAAGAGTACATACGGTTCTCCAAGATACAACCGTCAGGGATATCGATACGCTGGCCCTCGTTAGCAACAACAATGACAGTCCCCCTCAATGTGACATTCCTTCCAAAGTAGACATCTCCAGTGACTGTAAGATGGTCGAGCTCGATGATCTTGGGGATCTTCTTGAATCGCTTCTGGAATTGTTGGATCTTCTTAAAGTGATCACCAAGCTTGATCACAGGAGTCGTCTCGAACATCCGGCTTTCGTTCAGGACCAGCTGACCGTGTTGCAAAGAGTAGATGTCACTCTTGATGAGCAGCAAGTCGGAGCAGGATTTGACAGGAAGGAAACGTGAACGAGGAACGTTAATGCCGTGGCCATTCTTGAAGTGCTTGATGGCGGCACCAGCGGCCGTCTCGAGCTATGCTCGCAGTTCAACAGCGAACATGCATCCGTTGTTCATCGAGCACATACCTGGACGACAGCCTGACCGTCGTCGTTGGTCTTGGGGTTGATGATGATCTCAAGCTCCATACCCTCATTCACCATGATTCTCTTCAGGGCTGCAATACAGTCAACGACACCCAGGGAATGGGGTCCGAGATGCTCACCCTTGAGGTTAATCCAGAGGTTGTTGGTGTTGAATATCTTGAACTTGCGGATTGACTTGAAGTCCTCGACGTGTTCTGAAGGGACCTGAGCAATTTCAAGGAGACGGACAGAGCCCTCATAGTCGATGAGCGTTCCACCCTTGATATCAGCCTTGGTCTTGTCAGTAACTTCCATCAAGAACTCGGCGTCGGAATCAATCATGTGTTCCAATATCTTCTCGTCGACACTAAAATTCGTAGATGAGCACGAACGAGGGACCAGTGATGGTTGAAAAACTTACACAGCACCCAAGTTATCAGAGTTGGACACAAAAATGTACTCCTTGCCTTCGGCGAGGAGCTGGTCCAGTACGCCGGAGTGGAAAAGTGCGTTGTAGACGTCACCGTGACCAGGAGGGTACCAGTGCTTCTTGTCGTCGTCCGCACGCTTGGGGCAGGGGAGGAGGGTCTCCTTGAAGATGCGCGGGTACCGCGACTGGTTGAATGTTGTAATACGGACTTGCTGGTTGGCATACTTTTTGATGATGCGGAGAGTGTCCTCGTGTGTGTTGAATGAGGTCATGAGGATGAGCGGGACATCGACGCGGGAGGTGGTGTTGAGGTGCTCGATCTGTCGGACGGTCAGGTCGAGGAAAGTCATGTCATCCTTGACCTCAAGGGCACTTTTTGCACCGGTCATACCTAGAAGTCGGGATGAGATTAAGACGATTGAAGATAATCCGGGAGAGGACGTACCCATGGAGGTACCGAGACCACCATTGACCTTGAGGACTGCAAGCTTGTTGAGGTTGGTTTGATCTTTGGGTGCACTCAGCGTGTCGTAGGGGATGATCTGGTCCTCTGCAGGAGATTTAATACGATCCCAATCACTAAAAGTCCGTAGACCATGAGACCTGAGAACCGTAGAGCGAAAAAGGAAATACGAACAGATCGACGCTCTTCGCACGCTCCGAGAGATACCGGGTGAAAAGGTAGAAGAAGGCTTGCATCTCGGTATCGAATGCCTGGCGATGCTCGGATCAGAAGGCGGTGAGGGACGGGTGGATGGGACACACCTTCTTTGTAATGAGGTCCTCGACGGTGCCGACGAGACGACTGATCTCGTTGCGCATGGCCTTGGCGGCGACGCCGGTGGTGGCGGTCTTGAAGTCGATGTGACTGCTACCACGGACGCGGGCATTGAAGGAATCGCTGCGGGGAGCTAGAGAAGCCATTGTGCTGGATGAAGGTGAGGGACGGTAAGGATGGGGGGAGGAGAGACGTACGGAGACTTTGGTATATGAATGGGTTGTGTTGTATTTGTAGAGAGAATTTGAGGGTCTGAGGAAGATCGATTGAGGGTGCTCTTTGGTTTGTGGTGACGCTTAAGAACCTCCAAGCTGAGATCGATACGATTATGGAGTATCGCGGACAAGTCCGAACTCAGGCCAGGCTGCACTTCCTCCGGGATGACAAGGTCGCAAATGCTAGATCTACGATGGACCCGCACGTTCGACTCCGAGGTTATATTTGGCCAACCGCCGACAGTGCCAGTGGCTCTAGTGTAGCGAGGGGTAAGGGGCGAGGACAGGACGGGTGGGGATGTAGGACGGGTAGGAGACTGTCTGAGGTGGGTGGGTGGGTAGCTGGGTCGACGTTGGGGATTATAACCGTTCAGGTGGCTCAGCTGGCAAGACGAACGTGTTTGCATCAAATCGAGAAAACGTCCCCCGCCGACCGGGATCGTTAGGCTGGCCCTGTGAACCAGGGGATGGTAACAACGTTCCCGTCCGGCTGTTCATTTTGCTTTTATAAACGATTACGCTCAACTTTCCGACCTCGTTGTACATATCGGGGGTTCTTGCATCTAGACTACCATGGGAGTCTGTCGGTTCCTCCCAGGATTCGCTCGGCATATTTCCACTGTGCAGTGTCTGTTCCATATGGGCCCCGTCCTTGCCCCATATCCTCAGCCAGCACTTCTCTCCACTCACCCATCCGACCCTTATCTCCTGCTTATTTACATGTAAGCGGCTCCAACTTCCCGACACGAGCACCCTCAACGCTTACGCCGCACCCTCCTTGTTGCTCAAGCCCACACGTTCCCTCCAGACTGCATCAAGCCCCGCTTGAGCCCCACCACGAATACAGTTTGTGGTCGTGTCAGGCTTCTACTGCGCGGAAGCCACGAGGCACCGTATATGGGTGGGGCGATGACACTCTTCCCTCCATTTGCGCCCTTATCAAACTTGGACACACGAGATCCCTTCAAACCCCTAGTGGCGCAATCTCCCCAGATGGCATCAGAACGCCGCTGTCTTCCTCCATGTAGATAGCATTCACGGCCCACTACTCACCTTCTTTCAAATCTGCAGTGCACAACGTTCTGTCGATCTAATCCGATATGTCAACTCGTGAGGACGCCGTTTATTGTACATCCATGCGTCTGTCCGGGTGCGTTATCGCCCTCCCACGACGAACTTGACACCGTGCTGCTCTCTTTCTCAAAAAGAGTTAATTGATCGAGGCATACGTGATCGGGGATATCCATTCGATTCAACCGTCCGGTGGTCCGGTGATGCTGTTGTCTTTTCGGCGCCCCGTGGCCTCTACATTCGGTAAAGACGCGCCCTCCGCACTCCAGGTTTTCAGATTACGTTGGTCCCGTGCGTACTAATCGCTGATCTTCAGTGTCCGTGGCGCGATGCAGCTCCCTGCGACACGACATGCTTGTCTGCGGGCCCGTCAGGGGGTGTCCTCGGGCATATACGGTACCTCCTCTGCATAAATAGCTGCATAGCCGCAAGGGGTCTCGAGCATCCCTCCAATGGTTCTCGGACCCGCGTGCCTGCACATTCCTCCCTCAGGAACCAGGACAGAAGTTCGAGTCACATGGCACATCGTCTTTTGAGTACAAATGTATACGTCGAAACACTTGTACCCTTCCAACCCTTGCTTTGGATTCTTTGAATAGGTTCAAAACCGCCCGAGTTCGATTCCGCCAAAAAAATCATCATCTGGTTCTTCGGGCCCGGTCGATGATCAGGTCCTGTGAACTGGGCGCTTTCACATGACCCCTGGGTACATCGCTCAGCCCCCGCAGGAGGTGGCAGACGGCGAGCGGGATCCAACCGTGTGGGCCTCGACTTGTCAATCTTTGGCCGCCGAGATGGCGATACACGGATCAGCCCTGATGCAGGAACACAACTGCAAGATACCTCTATACTTGGAACGAGATGGACGAGTATGATACGGTAATAGCATTGGGAACGCAAAAAAGAATGTGGGATAGACCATGGGGGAAGCCAACTTGACCAATTCTACCAGTGCCCGAGAAAATGAGGATGAAAGCAGAGTGATCGTGTCCTTTTCGTTGAGGACGCTCGAGACAGGTAGCCTCTGAAGTACCGCTCGATGACGCTACCACCGCATGACCCACCACGACGTCGCCAAAAGCACGAGAATAGGTGGCCACGCTATCATCCCTATGTCCTGCAGCAATCCGACGAGCACCCCCACGTCGCGCTGAGGTATTCGGTGATCGACCCTCAAACGCGAGTTTCCAAATGGGTTTGGAAGCGTGATCCGGCGCCGAAGGCCACCGAGCATGAATGTGCATGTCCAAAGTGATGAGTAAGAGCGGCCGCGTAGAGATACGTGGTGTTCTCGTGATTTATTTGCGGGAGGTGGAAGGAAGGAATCGGCATCGGATGCGTGCGACGAGTTTCCCCGGGATAAATCGTGTAGCGTCTCGAGGGTGTCTTGACGACTATGCTTTCTGCTCCATATTTGATAACCAGTGCCTCCGTTCACGCGCATGACGTTGAACGCAAGCAAGACGAGAAAAGACAGCAATACGAGTGGGATGTAGATATAAAAATATATACCCAATTGATCTGGCATTAAGCAAGGGGCGTGCAAAGGAGGGGGGGCTGGTATTTGCGTGATGTGATCTGGTGAGGGTACTGTTGAAATTAGTGAGAGTAATTGAAAACCTGGCCGACGGATTCCCATTGCCATCGAGATCGACTTGACGGTGACTTCTTGAATCATTTCATCAGACGAGGCGATGGCGTGTTCATGTTCACAGTAGTCATGGTCATCGCCGCTGTTGCACAGTCAGGGGTACGCTCCGTGTACGGACTGTTGACAAACCTCATAATGAGAGATGGCTTGAGGGACTGGAGCAAGAACTCTGTTGCCCCGTCCAAGAGCGTATTTTGGTAACCGAACCCATAACCTTGCCGTATCGTCCCCTTTTCACGCAAGGGACCGCAGGACACATTCGAAGGACGAGCAAGAGGGATGTGCGTAAACAAGACAACGGGATCCAGAGAGCCAACTGACGCAGTCTGTTTCACAAACTCTACGGGACCATGTGAAATCGCAGGCCAACTGTCGAATGTGTGTCCACGTTCAGCACGCAACAAGTCTTCTTCGATGAGGGCGGGAGCATCAATGAACACGAGGGTATGGTTCCCGATGGTACGGCGATAATTCCGAGGACCGAAATGAGAGACGTAGCGCTGGTCAGCCTCCAGAGAGAACGGGGGCAAATTGCCAAGGCTGGAAGAGTGGCTACGTGAGTTGCTGTATACACCGCGGATAGAGAAGAGACGAACCCTACATCATGATTACCTGGTAAGTAATAAACCGGGGGTGGTGAATCGCCCATTTTGAAGATACTCTGATATCGCGTGAAATAGGCTTCGTATCTGGGAAGAAAACAGCCTTGATTCATACGTGAAAGGGACGCATGTTGTCGATGCACGTACTCGTCGGTTGACATGGATAGACGACCGTTATCCATCATGTCACCTGGAATGCTCTTTAGTGAACAACACAAGGGATTGGACTATCCGAGCGTACCTAGGACCACCACGGCATTAGGCCGGAGATGACTGAATGCAGAGTTCCAGCTCTTGCGAAGGTTAATGTCAACGACGTATTGACTTAGTGCGGAAAGAAGCGGCCCACGACCAGGGTAGGAATGGCGGTCGATTATTTGTGGATCCGCCATTACCAGTATCCGCACGACACGTGAGTGAGGGATGTGAGGCTGTATCAAAGGCCACCCGCTCATCTGGATGATGCGAGCACAAAGGAAAAGCACACACGCACCTGCCGTGTATCTGGCCAACGACAGTCATGCAGAGCAAAGCGAAACGTCCCAAGCTCAAACCAGACGACTGCAAGGATCCAGAGGGCACGAAGGCCATTGCGGTGGTCTATGCTGGAGAACATAGAGTCGAGAGGCAAGGCGGTCTGTCCTAATTAATGCGTGGCACCGCGGAGGCTCGGGTAAAGCCGACGGGGCTCTGTCCAGAATAGGCGAGCAGTGACCGTGGCACACACTTGAAATGTCTGGCGGGGTGCGCATGTTGGCCATCGATTCGGGGCACTCTGTAGGTTGGATCTTCCTTCTGAATCCCCGTTTGGATTTCAACGGTATTCTCTGCGTTGAAGCTACCAATGGGCCGGCGCGAACTTTGCTTGGTGAGTCGGAGTCGCTATTGACCGTCATGATCACACTGGCAGCGGCCGGAAGGACCCAGAAAAGTGGATCGCTGAATTGTTGCATCTAAAACCTCCCAAAAACCTCCAAAATTCTGTATGTCATTCCAGGCGTCCCGCGTATGTAAATGGAGTTGTACGCCCGATCGGTATTGTTGATTTTTTTTGCCATTGCCGTCAACAACTTTGGCCTATAAATTTCCAGGCGAGCCCGTTCAACCACCGGTTCCTTTCTTCTTTCCTCCTCTTGCATCGGAATGATCGTCTCGCCCACTCATGCCAACAGCGACGACCAGACTCCTTTGCTCGCCGCTGCCAGCGACCAGAACGAACCCAAGAAACCTACTCCTTTGCCAAAAGTCCAGATCAGTGTTCTCTTGCTCTCAATCTTGGTCGAACCCATCGCGTCCCAATGTATATATCCATTCATCAACCAGGTAGACCCGCGTTGTCGTGCTTGGATCCCGTACTTACTCTACTTGATCTAGCTTATCCGTGAACTCGACATCACAGGCGGCGACGAAACTGAAGTCGGTGAGCACTACCCGCACCCCCACTGCCAATTCATACCGCTTAGATACTGTCGTTCAGGTTACTATGCAGGGATGATTGTACGTAAAGACGGCACGAGTCTTCACCTCCTATTGGCTTACTCGCTGATGTCCGATCTCAGGAGTCACTCTTCTTTGTCACACAGGCCGCGACTGTCCTCCAATGGAGTCGAGCGTCTGACCATATTGGTCGTAAGCCCGTGCTTCTATTAGGTGTATTTGGTCTTTCCATGTCAATGTTCTGCTTCGGTCTATCGCGTACATTTACCGGATTGGTGTTAAGGTGTGCTTTCCTGGGCTCATTCACGCTTCCGATCTCACACCCATTGGTCTCCCGCTCAGCCGTTGTATCACCGGTGCTCTGAACGGCAACATTGGTGTTATGAAGAGCATGCTGGGGGAACTGACAGACTCTACGAACATGGCTCAGGGGTTCGCCTTGTTGCCCATAGCTTGGTCAGTGGGCATGGCACTTGGGTGAGTATAATGGCTAGGCCTTTGCAATGTGCATCGAGCTAACCCTCCACAGTCCAGTCATCGGCGGGACACTTGCACGGCCACAAGATAACTTTCCTCGATTCTTCAGCTCCCCATTTTGGGGGGAGTTTCCATATTTCTTGCCATGTAGCGTCGCTGCTGGGTTCTCGTTGTTGACTTTTGGGGCCATTCTTGTTTTTCTCAAGGAAGTGGGTGGTCTGGGCATGCTCATACCGTGGTTTATAGCTAATAACTACCAAGTCCCTGCCTTCTAGCATCACACCAGAAAAACATAATTCTCCCGTTGATATGGAAGCTAGTGGCCATCAGGTCAACTATGCCACGATTGATCAACAACAAGAATTTCCCTCTCCGCCTTTAGATGCGCCGATGCCTCTTTCCAAACTCCTCAACGCGCGAAGGGTGTTGCGCATAGCAAACTATGGAGTGCTTGCCCTCTTCGAAATAGCGCTTTACTCACTCCAACCTCTTTTCTACTCCACACCAATTGATTTCGGAGGTTTAGGATTCACACCTATGACGATCGGACTCTGGATGGCCTGCTTTGGCATCGGTAATGGCCTCTTCCAGGCGTTCTACTTTGTCCCACTCGTAGGTAGACTAGGACCCAAAAGATTATTCCGCATTGGTCACTCCTGTTTCATCCCGATTTTCACTCTCTTCCCCATCATAAACTGGATTGCTCGACAGTGTGGAATCATCTGGCTCGTCTGGTTCCTGCTTATGTGTCACGTCGCATTGACGATCGTCATGGACATGTCCTTCGGTGCGTCACTTCTAGTTGCCTATCCCTCAACTAATGGTGTAATCTTAGGCTGCATCCTAATGTACATCACGGCTGCTGCCCCGAATCGACGATGTCTTGGTGCACTAAACGGTGTCGCACAGACCTCTGCATCTGTTATTCGTGCTATTGGACCTGCGGCAGCGACGTCGTCGTTTGCGTATTCGATCCAAAACAACTTCATCGGTGGGTATGGGGTTTACGTCGTCCTCGTGCTTGCAACCATTGCAACCATGCCGTTGTGTGCTATGCTGCCAGACGACATGGAAGAGAGCTGCTAATTGGATGGATGCCGGTGGAAAGCAGAGGGCCAAAGATGAAGAAAAACCGATGACACCACTAAGTCTCGGTTTTCTTGATTTATGATTGCACTTTTACATTGGAGGGACCCTGGTTGTACATA
>JBBPQD010000106.1:0-20032 GCA_038092355.1 Caloboletus inedulis
ATGTCATGAATGTAATTGGTCTCGTGGAGATCATAAGAAGACTTGTTCCAAGTTTCGTAAAATCAGGACCGTTGACAAAACTCCTCCTGCTGGAAAGGGAAAAGCCCGCGCAGCTTGAACGGTCTGGGTGTTCAAGTTGCTGATGTATCTAATCGCTCATCTAGTCTAAATTATACTTGCCAAGTGGGGTCTCCAATTGAATTGGAGCTCGGCCGGGGCTCCAAACCGGTGCTTGATTCCACTTATTCACAATCTCACTCAATCCCAGACAATGCTAGAATTCATTCTCTTCATCTTCGTGAAATCACTCTTCCCATCGAGATCGCTCCCCTAAGATATTCTGATCGTCTCATGCATACAAAAGCTTTGCTTGACAGTGGAGCTAATACTATCTATATTGATCGCGCTTATGCACAGAAAATGAAACTCCCCTTGACCCCTTTACCTAACCCACTCCCGGTATACAACATTGACGGAACACGTAATGCCGCCGGAGATATGACCTATTGTGCAGAAATTATTATTCAGTTTCAGGAACATTGTGAGAAAGTCATAGCCGAAGTAACCAATCTTGGAAGGAATCAGATGATCCTCGGATACACGTGGCTTAGGCACCATAACCCTGTGATTGATTGGACTTCCGGTAAAGTCCGAATGACACGATGCCCCTGGACCTGTCAAACCCTGAAAGGAAAACCCCCTTTCGCTAGACACATCGAATCTGAGGAACAGAATTCCTTGGCTCACATCCATGCTACGAAGCAAGAAGCTTCGTCCCCTAAGGCTGAGCCTAAACCTAAACAACTTGTGCCCAAAACCTATCACAAGTATTTAAGGGTTTTCTCTAAGAAAGAATCTGAACGTATGCCCGTACGAAAACCTTGGGATCATGCTATAGATCTCAAAGATACTTTCCAACCCAAGAAAGGACATTTGATACCCCTTTCTCCTGCCGAACAACAAGAAGTGTCAGACTTCATTGATGATCAGTTATCTAAAGGATACATTCACCCCTCTAAGTCACCACAGACCTCCCCTGTCTTCTTTGTTCTTAAGAAGGATGGTCGTAAGCGAATGGTACAGGACTATTGTTACATCAATGAACACACTGTCAAAAACAACTACCTACTACCTTTGATCTTGCAGCTTGTTGACAAGCTTAAAGGATCTAAATAGTTTACGAAGATAGATCTTCGATGGGATTATAATAATGTTCGCATCAAGGAAGGTGACAAATGGAAAGCTGCTTTCATCTGCCATCGTGGCTCCTTTGAACCACTTGTTATGTTCTTTGGCCTATGCAATTCCCCCACCACTTTCCAAACTATGATGAATGATCTCTTCTCTGATATGCCTGACATCATGGTTGTCTATATTAACGATCTAATGATCTTTACCAAAACTAACGACATTCATGAACATGAACGCATCGTAAAGAAAGTACTGCAACGTCTTGAAGACAACGACTTGTTCGCAAAACCAGAGAAATGCACCTTTAGTGTCCAGGAAGTAGAATTCCTTGGCATGATAGTATCTCGTGATGGCATCAAGATGGATGATGCTAAGGTTAAAGCCATTAAGGAATGGCCGATCCCTAAGAATGTTAGAGGTGTACGCAGTTTTCTCGGTCTTGCCAACTTCTATCACAGATTCATCAAGGGATATGCGCAAGTCGCACGACCCCTGAATGATCTTACTAGGAAGGATAACCCCTTCGCTTGGAAGGCAGAGCAGCAAGCAGCCTTCAATCTTCTCAAAGAACGCTTCACCACTGCCCCTATTTTAGCTTATCCCAATAATGACAAAGTCTTCTGTTTGGAAACGGATGCTTCTGATTTTGCTACTGGAGCAGTGCTCTCTATTGAACAAAATGGCAAATGGCACCCTGTTGCATTCTCCTCCCACTCTATGTCTCCTGAAGAATGCAATTACCCTGTTGCTGATAAGGAAATGCTTAGTGTCATTCGCGCTCTTGAGAATTGCCGTCACCAGCTTGAAGGCGCACATCACCAGTTTGAAATATGGAATGATCATGCTAACCTTCAATGGTTTATGCGTCACCAAGATCTCAATCGCTGCCAAGCCCAATGGGCTCAGTACTTGTCTCGCTTTCACTTCAAATGGCTTCACAAACCCGGTGCTACCACAGGTAAAGCTGATGCTCTATCCTGCCGTGAGGACCATGCCGATGGTGTTGAAAATGACAATGCTGGTGTGCTTGTTATTCCACCTGACCGCGTCCTTCGTGTTACAGAAGTTACTCTCGCCACTGACTCTGACATCATACTTGCTGAAATCAAAAACATTGTTAATTTGCTTACAGAATCTGATGTCACTTGCCTATGTGAAAAATATGCTCTCCACACTAATGACGATCAGCTTCTCTATGACGAACATGATAAGATCTATGTTCCTGATGATCATGACTTACAATTGGAAATCATTCGCCTTCATCATGACACTCCAGTTGCAGGACATCCTGGATCTGAAAAAACGATTGATCTTGTACAACGCAGCTATATGTGGCCTGGCATGTCCACATTCATTAAGGAATATGTTACCCGCTGTGAACGCTGCGCTAGATGCAAGCCATCTAATCTCGCTCCCCCTGGTAAACTTCGACCCCTAGATCTACCTAACATGCCCTGGATCGAAGTAACCACAGACTTTACCACCGACCTACCCCTATCCAGAGGATTTGACACAATCCTAGTGGTTGTTGATTGATTCTCTAAGGAAGTCGAGTTCATCCCTTGCAATAAGACAGTTACTGCACTAGACACAGCTCGTCTTTATTTGCACAATGTCTGGAAGAATCATGGACTGCCTCATAGTATAGTTTCAGATTGTGGACCACAGTTCACATCACAGGCGATGACCGACTTATGCAAACGCCTAGGCATCAAGCCGAAGCTGTCCACTGCTTTCCATCCACAGACCAATGGTCAGATAGAACGAATGAACAGAGATCTACAACAGTTTCTTAGACTCTTCACTGCTGAAAAGCAGGATGATTGGGTTGACTGGCTACCGATTGCACAGTTCGCCTACAATAGCAAGAAGCAGGCTTCTACTCAGAAATCACCCTTTGATGTTACCTGCTCCTATGCTCCTAGAATGGGTTTTGAGCAAAAGATTACCAAGACCCCTGCTGCTGAACAGTTCGCTACTGCTATGCAGGAAACCCTTACTCAAACCAAAGAGAATCTTGAGAAAGCACAACAACAGATAAAAGCCCAAGCTGACAAACATCACTCTGAAGCCCCTAAATATAAGATAGGCGATAAGGTTTGGCTCTCAACTGAGAATCTGAGATTGACATGTGCTTCCAAGAAGTTAAGCGAGCAATGATTAGGACCCTATGACATCACCAAGCTGGCAGGAACCAACACAGTCAAACTGCACTTACCGCGCTTGATGCGCATTCACCCAGTCGTTAATATATCTCGAGTTCGTCCCTATAAGGAACCCCTAGAAGGACAGATTGCTGTTCGTCCTGGCCCTGTGAATGTCACTGAGGATCGAGACGAAGAATATGAAGTAGACTATGTAGTTGATGTCCGAAGAAAGGGCAGAAACACTGAGTATCTTATCCACTGGAAAGGTTACACTAAGGATGATCATACTTGGGAACCCAAGGGAAATCTTGCCAATGCAGTAGATGCTATTGCACTCTTCCACGAAAGGAACCCTCATGTTGAACTCTGAATGGTTTTCACTGAGCACTCCTCCCTGTTCAATCCTTACACTGATTGCCTGGAAGTTGATCCTTAGAGAGGGGATAGTGTTACAGGCCATATTATTTTTCCCTTATTTTTCCCTATTTTTCCTGAATTTCTAGAGGCACTTTCACATTTAGCCCTTATCTATCAGCCCCTATCATGCGGTCCTGCTAATGCTCAAGTCCCTACCTATGATCTAGACCTCTGCCTTATGGTAACCTCATGTCTACCATGCTTCCTACATGTGTTCTTTATGACTCCTACATACACAGCCTAGATCGCCTCATGTCAGTCACATGTCAGTCACACCCCCTATGCATGGTGCACTGCCTCGAATCATGTTTGCCTCATTGACTACACATACCTCACCCATACCTCATGTATGGCTGTACTGATACACATGTTTCCCTCATGTACGCCTTGCTGGATCCTCATGTAGCATAGCATATCACCAGATCCCTAGTACACACCTGTACACAGTAGACTAGTATATAAGGGACACCCCCAGCTCTAGAGAACGCTAGTCTTGTCCTCTTAGAGTATTCCCTGCACTCTATAGAGCTATAAGATCAATCCCTACTGTTCTCTTGTTAACTGCTTGCACAATAGTAAGTGCTGGTCGTTTCAATAAGTGCTAATACAGTATATCCAAGCCACACCTGACAGCATCTCTCCTTAATTGCACAATATACTTGAGTTTTACAGGAACTTAACTGAGTGAACCAAGTAGACTACTATCACTGTATACTCTAGCCAAGTCTAGGAGTATTCCCACAACCTTACAATCCAGCATATCACCAGATTATTACTTCCACAAAGCTATTGCCCTTAGGCCAAGCTTTTGTTGACCATTACCATTAACCACCATCTGTAGTTAAGTAAACTACTAGCTCACACACCACTAACCAGACTAGATTGAAGCAGTTTCAATACTAATTTATAAATGTTTGTTGAAAATTAGTGGATAACCTACATAACATGATACATTAGGTTTTCCACCAGATTAGTACTAGTTGATCTACATGCTAATTTGTCTAGGCAGATTTATATCCCTAGCTTATGTGGGAGGTGAAGCATAAATCTAGGGAACAGATTCATTCTGATTCTAGTTGCTTTAGTCTACAAAGAAGCCATTAGCCTTACCTTTACCTTCAAAAAGCATTGGGCCTCCTTTAGAATCATTATTGGCCTCCATGTACAGTATACCTTCCTCTTACCTGCAAATGAATTCATGTTCATCATGCATTATAAGCCCAGCCTGACCTTTGTGTGCAACTGGCACTGGCTCTGCATCAGATTCATTGTTTGATCTCAATATATGCCTTGCACTTGCTAGGACTTGGCTTCTTTTGAAAAGTGACCCTCTGAAACAACCAGTACTCACTAGTAGTGCAAGTAGTAATCAAGAGAACAGCAGTGTTGATCTTATAGCTCTGTAGAGTGTTGGGAATACTCCAAGAGGAAAAGACTAGTGTTCTCTAGAGCTGGGGGTGTCCCTTATATACTAGTCTACTGTCTAGAGCTGGAGGTGTCCCTTATATACTATTCTACTGTGTACAGGTATGTACTAGGGATCTGGTGATATGCCATGCTACATGAGGGTTCAGCAAGGTATACATGAGGATAACATGTGTATCAGTACAGCCATACATGAGGTATGGGTAAGGTAGACAGTGTACATGTGTAGGTCATGAGGCAAGCATGAGTTGAGGCAGTGCACCATGCATGATTGGTGAAGCATACATGAGGCGATCTAGGCTGTGCATGTAGGAAGCATGGTAGACATGAGGTTACCATGAGGCAGAGGCCTAGATCATAGGTAGGGACTTGAGCATTAGCAGAATCGCATGATAGGGGCAATAGATAGGGGCTAAATGTGAAAGTGCCTCTAGAAATTCAGGAAAAATAGGGAAAAATAAGGGAAAAATAATATGGTCTGTAACAAGCACAATGGGAAAGAAGGTAAAGTCCTGTAATGCATGTCACAAGGACAAAGGAAGATGTGTGCGGCTGGGGCAGGAGGATGCTCTGAAAAGACAGAGGAAGGCAAAGGACAAACTGGAGGGGGAAAAAAAGAAAAAGAAAAGGATTGAGGTGGTCATCAACTCCAGCAATGACAACGAGGTCAAAAAGGCGAGGGGATCAATAAGAATGACCCTTAACAGTTTAGAGGTCATGGAGGCCCTGGCAGAGTTGAGGGTGGAGATGAAGAGGGGCTGTCTGGAGTGAAAAGAGCAACAGGCACAACAGCAGGCGTTTCAACAAGGCCTGCTGAACGTACTGAGGAATGTCCAGGACACCCTTGACCCCACATATGGGGTACAGGAGGTTGAGGTGAGTGAGGATGACAAGAAGCTGGAGGAGAAGTGCACAGAGATGGATGAAGAAAAAGTGGTGGAGGTGGTGGAGGAGGTTACAGGGCTAAGGAGTGAAGTGGAGGAAGCAGCAAAGGCAGGGACCCCACCCCTCTAATAACGTCACCATAGTCTTAGTTTTCATTAATAAAGTCTTTATCATATTGCTGTGAATGGACTGGGCATTGTCGGGTAACACATGTGAAAACTCTGAACCAAATTCAAAGCGTGTCCAAGCTCCACTGCTAGTAACCATGAGGTCTCGTCATCAGTACCTTCATACCCTAGCCACCTGACTACTGTAGGTAAAGGAGTTGGCAATGGTGACAACACTTATCTATTTTGGAATTGAGGATTTCTAAGATCTCGAAATTTGGTTCTCTGTCTACCTTGACCAGAGGAGGAGGAGACTAGACTTGGTTGGGTATGGTGTTGGGGGTTGTGGGCTCTAGCTGTGAAATATGGAACACTGGATGAACAGAGTTCATAGTGTCAGGGAGTTGAAGGGTAAAAGACAATGTGCCAACTTGGACAATTATGGTATATGGCCCAAGATTCTTAGAGAGTTTCTTGGACAGCCTTGTCAATCAGAAAAACTTTGCTTTGATGAAAGCCTGGTCACCGACCTTGAAGTCCGGTGCTGGAGTTCATCTAGCATCAACAGGTCCTTGATATTGCTCTTGTGCATGCACCATCTCCATTCAAAGGAACTGGTGCAAGTCATCAAGATTGATGGAGTACTCATGAGCACAAGTGGAGATAAGATCTCGCTCAGAGTGAATGGTGATATTGGGGTGGTAACCCTTATTGGCAAAGAAAGGTGAAACCCAGGTGGTTGCACTTAGAGAGTTGTTGTAGGAGAACTCTGCCAAAGGCAAAAGTTCAGACCAGTTGTCCTACTGGTAATTGCAGTAAATCTGGAGGTATTGCTTTAACATCTAGTTCATCTGTTTGGTCTATCCGTCTCCTTCAGGGTGGTAACTGGAGGTAAAGTAAAGGCAGATGTTCAACACTTTTCCTAGTGAGCAGAAAAAGTGAGAGATAAACTTGGAACCTTTGTTGGAGGTGATATGGGAGGGAACTCTGTGCTTCGAGAAAACATGGAGTAGGAATGACTTAGCTAGCTCTGGTGAGGTGATAGTGTTGTGTGTTGGAATGAAAATGCACTGTTTAGACAGGCAGTCAACTACAACAAGAATAGCTGTAAAACCGGAGGAGGAGGAAAGTTGTTTGATGAAATCCATGGAGATGGAGTTCCATGGTCTCTTGGGAATGGGGAGTTGCTTTAACAATCCAGAAGGCCTATGCCTAGGGACTTTAGCACGGGCACAAGCAGTACAAGAGGAGATGTATTCCTTCATGAATGTTTGAACTTCGGGCCAGGTATACTTGTGCCTAATTAACTCTAGGATGCAGTTGTGACTGAAGTGCCCAGATAGTGGGTGGTCATGTTTGTACCAAAGTATGCAGAGTCAGAGGTCATCAACTTCAGGTACATAAATCTGATTGTCTAGTTGGAGGAAACCTTTGGAATCTACTGACCATCTAGTTTCAGGACCAGGGGTGAGGTGGATGAATGCTATGGGGTCAGAGGGGAGTGCAGCTAGTATATCAGAGTGCAGGCGTGCAACATCCAGTAAGGAACTAGTACGGAGTACTCAAGAGAGCAGAATGGTTGCCCATAAGGACAAAGCCAACTGCTTCTGGGTGAATACGGGGCAGAAATTGTGCAGATTGACTTGGGTGTAGTCCCTATCCCCCTCTTTGGAGTAGATGTCCCAACATTGAGTGAGTGCATCAGGCTTAGCCATGAGTCTCCTAGGGTGACAATGGATAATCATGTGGAATTGTGAGAGGAACTCTGACCAGCAAGCCTGACAATGAGTCAATTGCTTGGAAGTAGAGAAATACTCCAGGTTCTTACTGTATATACTATTCTACCATGTACAGGTGTATACTGGGGATCTGGTGATATGCTATACTACATAAGGATTCAGCAAGGTATACATGAGGGAAACATGTGTATCAGTGCAGCCATACATGAGGTAGAGGTGAGGTAGGCAGTATACATGTGTAGGTCATGAGGCAAGCATAAGGCGATCTAGGTTGCGCATGTAGGACTCATGTAGAAGGCATGTAGGAAGCATGGTAGACATGAGGTTACCATGAGAGAGGCCTAGATCATAGGTAGGGACTTGAGCATTAGCAGGATCACATGATAGGGGCTAATAGATAGGGGCTAAATGTGAAAGTGCCTCCAGAAATTCAGGAAAAATAGGGAAAAATAAGGGAAAAATAATATGATCAGTAACACTATCTCCTCTTTAAGGATCAACTTCCAGGCAATCAGTGTAAGGATTGAACAGGGAGGAGTGCTCAACAAAAACCATCATGAGTTCAACACAAGGGTTCCTTTCATGGAAAAGTGCAATAGCAATAGCATCTACTGCATTGGCAAGATTTCCCTTGGGTTGCCAAGTATGGTCATCCCTAGTGTAACCTTTCCAGTGGACGAGGTATTCAGTGTTTCTGCCCTTCCTTTGGACATCAACTACATAGTCTACTTCATATTCTTTGTCTTGATCCTCAGTGACATTTACAGTGCCAGGACAAACAGTGATCTGTCATTCTAGGGGTTCTTTGTATGGATGAAATCAAGATATATTAATAATTGGGTGAATGCACATCGAGTGTGGCAAGTGTAGCTTAACTGTGTTGGTTCCTACCAGCTTGGTGATGTCATAGGGTCCTAACCATTACTTGCTTAGTTTCTTGGAAGCACATGTCAATCTCAGATTCTTGGTTGAGAGCCAAACCTTATCGCCTATCTTATATTTAGGGGCTTCAGAGCAATGTTTATCAGCTTGGACTTTCATTTGTTGTTGTGCTTTCTCAAGATTCTCTTTGGTTTGAGCAACGGTGTCCTGCATAGTAGTAGCAAATTGTTCAGCAGCAGGGGTCTTGGTAATCTTTTGCTCAAAACCCATTCTAGGAGCATAGGAGCAGGTAACATCAAAGGGTGATTTCTGAGTAGAAGCCTGCTTCTTGCTATTGTAGGAGAACTGTGCAATTGATTGCCAGTCAACCCAATCATCCTGCTTTTCAGAAGTGAAGAGTCTAAGGAACTGTTGTAGATCTCTGTTCATTCATTCTGTCTGACCATCAGTCTGTGGATGGAAAGCAGTGGACAGCTTCGGCTTGATACCTAGGCGTTTGCATAAGTCGGTCATCGCCTGTGATGCGAACTGTGGTCCACAATCTGCAACTATACTATGAGATAGTCCATGATTCTTCCAGACATTGTGTAAATAAAGACAAGCTGTGTCTAGCGCAGTAACTGTCTTATTGCAAGGGATGAATTTGACTTCTTTTGAGAATCGATCAACAACCACTAGGATTGTGTCAAATCCTCTGGATAGGGGTAAGTCAGTGGTGAAGTCAGTGGTTACTTCGATCCAGGGCATGTTAGGTAGATCTAGGGGTCAAAGTTTACCAGGGGGAGCGAGATTAGATGGCTTGCATCTAGCACAGCATTTACAATGAGTAATATATTCCTTAATGAATGTGGACATGCCAGGCCACATATAGCTACATTGTACAATATCAATTGTCTTTTCAGATCCAGGATGTCCTGCAACTGGAGTATCATGATGAAGGCAGATGATTTCCAATTGTAAGTCATGATCATCAGGGACATAGATTTTATCATGTTTGTCATAGAGAAGCTGATCGTCATTAGTGTGGAGAGCATATTTTTCACATAGGCAAGTGACATCAGATTCTGTAAGCAAATTGACAATATTTTTGATTTTACCAAGGATGATGTCAGAGTCAGTGGTGAGAGTAACTTCTGTAACATGAAGGATGCGGTCAGGGGGAATAACAAGTACACTGGCATTGTTATTCTAAATAGCATCAGCATAGTCCTCATGGCAGGATAGAGCATCAGCTTTACCCATGGTAGCACTGGGTTTGTAAAGCCATTTGAAGTGAAAATGAGATAAATACTGAGCCCATTGGGCTTGGCAGCAATTGAGATCTTGGCGATGCATAAACCATTGAAGGTTAGCATGATCATTCCATATTTCAAATTGGTGATGTGCACCCCCAAGGTGGTGATGCCATTGCTCAAGAGCGCAAATGACACTAAGCATTTCCTTATCAGCAACCAGGTAATTGCATTCTTCAGGAGACATAGAGTGTGAGGAGAATGCAACAGGGTGCCATTTGCCATTTTGTTCAATAGAGAGCACTGCTCCAGTAGCATAATCAGAAGCATCTGTTTCCAGACAGAAGACTTTGTCATTTTCAGGGTAAGCTAGAATAGGGGCAGTGGTAAAATGTTCTTTAAGAAGATCGAAGGCTGCTTGATGCTCTGCCTTTCAAGTGAAGGGGATATCCTTTCTAGTAAGGTCATTCAGGGGTCATTTGACTTGTGCATATACCTCAATGAATCTGCAGTAGAAATTGACAAGAGTGAGAAAACTGCATTCACCTCTAACATTCTTATGGATCGGCCATTCCTTAATGGCTTTAACCTTAGCATTATCCTTCTTGATGCCATCATGAGATACTATCATGCTGAGGAATTCCACTTCCCTGGACACTAAAGGTGCACTTCTCTGGTTTTGCAAACAAGGCATTGTCTTCTAGATGTTGCAATACCTTTTCTACAACTTGTTTATGTTTATGAATGTTGTTAGTTTTGGTAAAGATCATTAGATCATCAATATAGCCAACCATGACATCAAGCATATCAAAGAAGAGGTCATTCATCATAGTTTGGAAGGTGGTGGGGGAATTGCATAGGCCAAAGAACATGACAAGGGGTTCAAAAGAACCATGATGGCAGACAAAAGCGGCTTTCCATTTGTTGCCTTCCTTGATGTGAACATTGTTGTAACCCCAACAAAGATCTATTTTCATAAATCATTTAGATCCTTTGAGCTTATCAACAAGCTGCAAGATCAGAGGTAGTGGGTAGTTATTCTTGACAGTGTGTTTATTGATGTAGTGATAGTCCTATACCATTCACTTATGACCATCTTTCTTAGGGACAAAGAAAACTGGGGAGGTCTGAGGTGACTTAGAGGGGTGAATGTATCCTTTAGATAACTGATCATCAATGAAGTCTGACACTTCTTGTTGTTCAGCAGTGGAAAGGGGTATCAAGCGTCCTTTCTTGGGTTGGAAAGTATCTTTAAGATCTATAGCATGATCCCAGGATTTTCATACAGGCATACATCCAGATTCTTTCTTAGAGAAAACCTTTCAATACTTGTGATGGATTTTAGGTACGAGCTGTTCAGCTTTAGGCCCAGCCTTAGGGGGTGAAGCTTCTTGCTTCATAGCATGAATGGGCCAAGGAATCCTGTTCCTCAGATTCAATCTGTCTAGTAAAAGGGGGTTTCCCTTTCAAGGTTTGACAAGTCCAGGGGCATCACATCATCTGGACTTTACCAGAAGTCCAATTAATCACAGTGTTGTGGTGCCTAAGCCATGTGTGTCCAAGGATCATCTGATTCCTTCCAAGATTGGTTACTTCATCTATGACTTTCTTACAATGTTTCTGAAACTGAATAATTTCCACACAATGGGTCATATCTCCGGCGGCATTATGTGTTCCGTCAACATTATATACCAGAATTGGGTTAGGTAATGGAATCAAGGGGAGTTTTATTTTAAGTGTATAAGTGTGATCAATATAGATGCAGTAGTATTGGCTTCACTGTCAAGCAAAGCCTTGGTACACATGAGATGATCAGGATGTTTCAAGGGGGCAATCTTGATAGGAAGAGTGATTTTATAAAAATAAAGAGAACAAATTCTAGCATTGTCTGGGATTGAGTGAGATTGTGAGTAAGTGGAATCAAGCACCAGTTTGGAGCCCTGGCCAAGCTCCAATTCAATTGGAGACCCCACTTGGCAGGTATAATTTAGACTGGATGAGAGATTAGATCTATTAGCAATTTGAACACCCAGACCATTCAAGCTGTGCAGGCTTTTCCCTTTCCATTGGAAGGAGTTTCGTCAACAGTCCTGATTTTATGAAACTTGGAACAAGTTTTGTTATGATCTCCACAAGACCAATTACATTCTCGACATTTTGTGGAGGGCTTCTTGCAAAGTTTGCCTTGATGTTCTTCACCTCCACAATTGAAGCATTCAGTAAACCATTTCTTTGATTATCCTTTTCCAAATGCATCAATTTTATGATCACTATCATCATCATTGAAGGTGTGATGGATGTGATTGACGTCCATAGCATTGGGATCACGTGAATGACCATGAGACCTAGAGTAGCTAGGAGTGAACTTAGAGGATGATGATGATCCTTTTGTACTACATCAAGGTATTCCATGATGTCATTTGGTTTGCACATGTCCTCATGAATAATGTATCCTAGGATATCTGGGTGCATGGTCTTTTTCAGGATATCAACCACATAGGTATTTCCTATCCTAGCCTCCTTGTAGTATTTGTGGAAGGTATCAGTGAAGTCATGACTTTGGGTACTTTCTTGTCTTGTTTCCCATAATTTCTTAAGTGCCCATTCAGATTTCATGGTGGGCCAAAAGAGTTTAGTGATCTCAGATTCAAGCTTAGCCCATATGTAGACACATTCTTCAGCAAGGTGAGCAATGGCAAAGGTGCCAGCTCAAGATCCTTCCATTCGAGAGAGGACTGTCACTACACCTCATAGGAGTGAATTGGGATGGCAACTGGATTCACTGAGATATAGGTTTGGATCTTAAGCCACCATTCCTCAAACTTATTGATTTCTCCTTTGAATTCACCAGGATCGGCAAATACTTCTACTTTGCCTGTCCTGCCTGAGGGTGGGGCAGTTGTTGGTATAGTGGTGAGTTGATCATTAGCTTGAGCAAGATCATTCTTAGCAATGGCAAGGTCACTCTCAATTTGCAAAGTATATGTCATCATCAGTCCCAGCTGAGTAGTGATCAATGCAAGTTGGGCATCAGGATCTCCAGCATTTTGGAGATTAGCCAAGAAGGTGTTGGAGTTGAAATGACAAGGGTTAAATGACACGATGGATGAGAGAAAGTTCTTTGATTAGATTACAAGCGAAATGAATCATGTGAGAAAACTAGGACATATATAGAAAAGAAATCTACTCAAGTCTGGGGATGGTATCATTGGAGTTTATTTCCCAATTACCTCCGGCTTCTTCTTCCTGTTCATCTCCCTCAGGTGCCGGTGGTCTGGCTTCTTGTGGTTGTGGTTCAGGGGGTGGTGGAGTTGTTGCTTCTTCCCTGGTGAGGTTAGATTGAAAGTTATTAAAGAAAAATCGGCTAGCAATTTATTGAAGAGTAAATGACTGAGGAAAGTGGAGGCCCAATCAATCCAATCAAGGGAGTTTTTGTTGGGTTTGTCTACAGCTAGGGGCTGCGCATTCCAACCATTTTCAGTATCAAGGTTAGGTTGGCCCCAACCATTTGATTCTTGTTCTTGAGGGGTTTTCTTTTTGGGTATGGATTTTACATCCTGGTACCAATGTCCAATTACAATAGTGGTGAGGAAAGCCTTGCAATGGATTTTGATACTGAAAGGATGACCACAGGGCATGGTGTAGTGAATGAGAAAGATAACAAAGATGGATACTACAGTGAAGATATGTAAAATTGCAAAGGGGAATTGGCTCATGCAAGTTTATGATGGAGTTGATGAGATTGTTTCAAGGTGTGGAAGTAAGGAGAATTGGGTGCGTAAGCCTTGCCCAATTTGAGTTTGGCAAATTTAGTGATGTTAGATTGGAAGTGCTTCTTTTGATTGGGAGTTAATTTCCAATGCTGTTTTATATGATCCAGATCTATTCTAACTCAACAAGAGTTTCATCACTACTTTTCTTGATCTGTGCCTATGGTGCTTCTTCAGCAATCTGCACACAAGGTTCATCTTCTGCATTCTGGAATTCTGCCTCAGAACTTACTTCGTAAGGAGGAGGTGGTGAGTGCACAGGCCTGTGTATGCATGGATGAAAGCAGACTTTGGGGTACTATTGCTTGTACAGTAAATGTTAATCTAGCAGTAATGTGCAGGTCTCCTAAGAGCTGATCTAGGTCGAAGAGGAGAAATATGATGACATAACAAAAGGGGAGGTTCAGGGCCATGAAACCAGTGGCATGGTACAAGATTATAATGAGCAAGAGGTGCTCAATTGGGAAGTCCCTCTTCACAATTTAATCATGCTTGGACACAGGCTCTGACCTCAATAACTCTCTCACAAAGGTTAACTCTTTGTTCCTCATCTCTTGCCTGCTGAGCACTGAGTAGAAGCCCTTGTCTGATAATATCTGATACTTCAGATGGGATGAATACTCATTGTAGATCAAGCCCTTGAGGCTGTATAAGTGTCTGTGCAAGTGTGGAGGGGGTGATGAGGGTGGCATTGGAGGGGATGGCAAATGGATAAACTAGACTAGGTATTGGAGAACAGCTTCTCCTTGTCTTCTTGGCTTCATCAACACAAAGGGGGACTGCAATAAGGGATTCCTCTTATTTAATGAACACTAGATGGATGGAAGGGTATGTTCAGTGACTAGCATGTGTAACAACGTCCAGAGGTTTCCTACTGTTGTACTAGATAGCTAAAGTGGTGATTGGGTAGCTAATCCAAAGATGTTGTAAAGTCTTGTCCTAATGAAATGACCAGCACTTACCATCAGTGCAAGTAGTTGCAAGAGAACAGTAGGATTTGTTTAGTAACTCTGTAGAGTGATGAGAATACTCCAAGAGGACAAGACTGGCATCCTCTAGAGCTGGGGGTGTCCTTTATATACTATTCTACTGTGTACAGGTATGTACTAGGGATCTGGTGATATGCTATGTTATATGAGGATTCAGCAAGGTATACATGAGGGAAACATATGTATCAGTACAGCCATACATGAGGTAGAGGTGAGGTAGGCAGTGTACATGTGTAGGTCATGAGGCAAGCATGAGTCAAGGTAGCACACCATGTATGATTGGTGAGGCATACATGAGGCAAAGATCTAGATCATAGGTAGGGACTTGAGCATTAGCAGGATCACATGTTAGGGGCCAATAGATAGGGGCTAAATGTGAAAGTGCCTCTAGAAATTCAGGAAAAATAGGAAAAAATAAGGAAAAAATAATATAAACTGTAACAGTGCTATGGTTGACTGAAAATGAGATATGTTTCTTTACATAAATTTCCGACAATGACAAGTTGCTTGAAAAAGGCAGTAACAGTATGTTGACCTGCAGCAAACTGATTGCATGCATGGTCAGGGTTACACTACACTATCCAAGTGTCTTATTTTCTATTTTCTACCCTTTTGGGTGGTTGGAACCCCTTGATATGCTTTACCTTCCTACAATTTTTCTTTGAATTTCCCATCCATAGTTGGTGGAGAACTAAATATTTCACCCCAACACACAGCCCTGTTACTAGCATATAGCACATAGCTAAGTAAACAGTTTATAGATTAGACATTTTTCATACTTGTTGAGTTAGTTACAAGACAAGATGCTGCTAGAACCTTCTAGAATGCTGCATAGCATTGCACACCCATGCCCAAGATCAATTGACCAATAATATTATACCAGCTAGAAATTCCTAGAATGTTCCAGATTGGGTGCCTTGTATGACTCAGCATGACTCATGATGGACTTGGCATTACTAAGCACCAGTCTTTCTACCTGATTGGCTGGCCAAGACCAATAATAATCTATAAAAGAAGAGCCTTCCAAGCCCTTTAGAGAGCAAGAAGCTGCAGAGAAAGCATGGATAAAGATTTCCCTTCTATTTAATAGGAGCCCCCTCACTACTACAGTAGAAGTACATTGCCAGGCACCTTTCAGAGGGCCTTTAGCAGAATATTCTCTGCATTTAGGTCTGCTAGATAAATTGCTAGGTGCAAAATTCTTGTACTTAAATAAAGGACAAGATAAACAGAACACCCCTAGGTGAAAATCCTATATAGGGCAACAAAAAGAAATAGATCTCCAGCAATCTAATCAGCCAACCATGCTCTACTGACTATCCATCCTAGGGGATACATAAGTGGTAGTATATTCAAGCCATGCTTGAGAGCACCTTTCCTTAGTTGCATAATATATTTGAGTTTTACAGGAACTTAATTATATAAATCTTGACTACTATCGAACTACAGCCAAGTCTAGGAGTATTTCAACAACCTCACAATTTAGCATATTGCCAGATTACTACCTCCACAAAGCTATTGCCCTTAGGCCAAGCTTTTGTTGACCATTAGTATCAACTCCACCTGTAGCTAAGTAAACTACTAGCTAGCACATCACTAACCAGACCATATTGAAGCAGTATCAATACTAATTCATAAATGTTTGTTGAGAATTAGCAAACAACCCACATAACTCCATACACTAGATTTTCCACCAAATTAGTACTAGTTGATCTATGTATTAATTTGTCTAGGCAAATTTATTTCCCTAGCTTATAGTGTAAGATCTGTGGAAGTAAGTCTTGGAAACTGATTTATTCTGATTTTAGCACCCATAAAAAAACAGCATGTTGCAAACATAGTGTCATACAATACACCTCCATTACAGCTCTTTGTGGTGAGGCACTCTAATAGCCACATCACCTTTTTCAAATGGATTGTCGACTTGGGCACATCTATGAATATAATATGTCAGCACTCATGGTTCATAACATTCTGTCCCCTTGTACCCACTCAACCTGTCACCATTGGAGACCATAAGACCCATGAGATAATCCTACAGGATATTTACTATGTCCTGAAACTAGATAGCAATTTTTTGTTAGTACCATATCTAGCCAGCAAAGATCCCTTCTCCATCCTCATCTTCCTCTGTATCCTGCAGATCATCCACCTCCTTAATAAGTCTTCTCACTCTTCTCACCACTTTGTGCACCCTGTCCCACCTCCTCAACCTTGTCATCTTTGGTGAAGCAGGAGATGATATCTATGATGTTGTTGTTCGGAGCAACATCACTGGTTTTCCTGATTTGTCCAGGGCTTACTAAAGAACTTCTTTGTCATGGACTTGAATCTTACTAAGGGGGTAATGTCACAATTCTCATAGGCCCCTATTCTTTTCCCTACACTATGCTTACATATTTTTTCCTTAATACTTTGTGCCTTGCTGTTCAAGCCCTGCTAGGTACCTTTTCTTTTTACAATGCTCTTGATTGCACATTGTTCTGTGATGTTCCTTCACTTTCTTCTTCCTTGTATTACCAATACTTCTGTGTTCTCTCACATTCTCTTCTTTGATTACTCATTGTTTTCTGTGATTCCATTGCATTCTTTTTGATTAGTCATCTTCAGACTTAGGCTCTATATAAACCTGCCATCCCTCTGTGATGTATTCCTTAGCTTAGACCTACTTGAGCTATATATTGATTTTCTTGACCTCCTAGAATCTTTAAGTCTTTGTCCTACTTTTGAATGGATACTGCTTCTGCCCTGAAGCCACTTTGAACCTTTGAACCTTCAATCTTTTGCCTAGGAACATGCCTAAGCAAGTAACCTTTGTCCAACTCTTTGTGCTACAAGAGTCACCGTAGAACCCTTCAACTCCTTTTCAAGTCTATGCCTATCCTTATCCAGGGTAGTTGTAACACTCAGGCTGTTGAAGGGGAGAAATCTATCTATGAGGTTCAACTTGCAAGAAAACCTGGTGAATAGTACATATTACAGCATATCCATCTTATGTGTGCTAACTATCTGATATGCTTTTTAGTATCAAATACACCACAAGTGTATAAGTACATAGCTATATATTATGGGTTTTCACAACTCATCAAATGTGTTTGACACTTCCTATATAATCAACTAAATCCCAAGGTGGAGATGCCTGGAGACTGGATTAACCTACAATATTGTCCATTGCTTGACAGCAATATCAAGGTGTTCATGTCCACATCAGTAATGTATCATGCATCTAGTAATTATTCCAGACAAGGTGGAATGCACTAGGATATCATATGTTGTATACCACAATGGTGGGGTGGTGCTGCATAGTATGATCACATTTTGGTTGGCAAATGAAGGCAACTCAGAGAACAATCCACTCCATAATCTACTTGTTGCTCATATTTTACTTTTCTTTTCATTTATGCAGGAAGGACATTTTGATGTGTGTGCCCTGGTTGAATGGTTCATACCAATCAGTAATGAGCCTGATCATTTGACAGGAATGTGGATTATAGTGCCAGAGGTGGATGCAGCCAGACAATGAGTTCAAGCAGTCATTTATGTCAAAACTATACTATGAGGAGTACATCTGATCAGAGTGTATGGTGACCAATTTTTATCCACTGATTTTCATTTTTCTGAATCTCTGAACACATTTAATGCTTACTACATTAATAAGTACATAAATCATCTATACACTGTCTGCTGATCTGTTTGAGTACTTTAATATTCTGAGGAAACTGTGATTGTCTGTAGGGACTGTGAAGACATTCTGATGAATATAACAGATCTGACAGTTGGTCTGAAGTCTATACAAACATCACAGTAGGGGTGACATATTGCTGATGTACCCCTGCCGAAATGGAACAAATGTTTGACATGAAAAAAATGAATTATGGTAAGCTATTCATACCCTCAAACCAACTGATCTAATATCTTGCCATCACAGTTGTGTGGCCCTTGTAATCAACCTTGTCACCCAGGCATTCATGGGAACTGTCAGCCCCTCCAGACACTACAATCCCACCACTCTTGAAATAGAAGTGGTTTGTACAAGCAATAAAGATGATTGTGATGTGATTGGCCTACTTTGTGCCATCACTATTAAAGTAAGCCAAATGGTTCCTTAAAATTTCTGTTTCATGCAATGTTTACAGGCACAATTATCAGCAAAATGCAAAGAAATGCAAAAGCATCTGGAAAAAGACATTTGTTGTTACAGACCATATTATTTTTCCTTTATTTTTCCCTATTTGTTCCTGAATTTCTAGAGGCACTGTCACATTTAGCCCCTATCTATTAGCCCCTATCATGTGATCAAGTCCCTACCTATGATCTAGGCCTTTGCCTCATGGTAACCTCATGTCTACCATGCTTCCTACAGTACATGCCTTCTACATAATTCCTACATGCACAGCCTAGATTGCCTCATGTCAGTCACATGTCAGCCACACCCCCTACGCATGGTGCACTGCCTCAACACATGTACTCCTCATTGACTACACATATACACTGTTGCCCTATAGGCAGGGTACATCCACTGCCAGCACACCACTGTATCACCCCACAACTCCAATAAGGTTGCCTACCCCCCTTGAGCAGCTGGTCAATTGGGACTGCATCTACAACCAACCTGCCATCTTTACCGATGCCATCCTCTATGCTTCCTCCTCATCCGAGGCGACACTTGTAGAGCCTCAAGGGCTTGATCTATATTGAGCGTTCGTCCCGTCTGAAGTATCAGATATTATTAGACAGGGCCTTCTACTTGGCACTTAGCAAGCAAGAAACCAGAAACAGAGAAATAACCTTTGTGAGAGAGTCATTGAGGTCAGAGCCTGTGTTCAGGCATGATTGGATCATGAAGAGGGACTTCCCAATTGAGCACTTATTGCTCATTATAATCTTGTACCACACCGCTGATTCTATGGCCTTGAACCTCCCCTTCTATTATATCATTACATCTCTCCTCTTTGACCTAGGTCATCTCTTAGGAGGCCTGCACATTACTGTTAGATTAACTTTCACTGTATAAGCAATAGTATCACAAAGGGTGAAACGACCAGCACTTACAATTGTGCAAGCAGTTGACAATATAACAGTAGGGTTTATCTTGTAGCTCTGTGGAGTGATGGGAATACTTCAAGAGGACAAGATTAGCGTCCTCTAGAGCTGGGGGTGTCCCTTATATACTATTCTACTGTGTACAGGTGTGTACTAGGGATCTGGTGATATGCTATGCTACATGAGGATCCAGCAAGGCATACAT